>CM060068.1:40245452-40377952 GCA_030533445.1 Cyprinodon diabolis | reverse complement strand
CCGCCTGCTTTGTAATTCTTGTAGAAGTAAACCCAACTGTAGGCTAAACAGCTAAACTGGTGTCTTACATCTTCCTCTATTCATGTTTTTGGGCCAGTGAACCAGTGGGCTGGTCTGGATGTCAATTTCAGGGCGTGACAAAAGTAGAGGCCAGAACCAAATAAGGCAACATCCCCGAATTGACATAAACTCAGGGCTTTGTCTGAATTCGCCCATTTTATGGTGGAAGTTTGGAATTGTGAGATTTGCAGAGAAAGGAGGTGTCGATGGGGTTTGAACTTCTCTGTACGTCCATTTCACCCACTGAACTATCGTCA
This sequence comes from Cyprinodon diabolis, assembly GCA_030533445.1. Classification (NCBI taxonomy): domain Eukaryota; kingdom Metazoa; phylum Chordata; class Actinopteri; order Cyprinodontiformes; family Cyprinodontidae; genus Cyprinodon; species Cyprinodon diabolis. Next base: position 40,377,635 of record CM060068.1, on the reverse strand, counting down.
TTCATCTATGACAATGGAAACTCGGTTTTGCATTCTATGACCCCTTTAACATCTGTAATTAAAGGCTTTGTTAAGAATAAATGCAAAATGGAAGAACAGAAAACCAGAGATATGTTATCAAATAAGACCAAAAAAATAAACAACATAATGTGCCTATAGTTGACTCATTGCCCTGGATCTTACACACATTGCAGACCATCACCTAAACCTCGAGACCAAAAGCCCTTTACTGTGTACCCGCTGTGTTAAAAGGCAGCTCTTCAGCCGGTGTCTGAACTGTATTTTTTCGACCTTTGCAGAATTTTAAAACACTCTGAGATGTCGGTGGACTTATGGACTCAAATGACAAAACTTATTTGTTCAGATTTCCAAAACAATCAAACCACATCAGATCTACCAAACAGAAAGCAAACCTCAGCCTCTTTTATCACCATAATAGATTTGGGTGATAAAATAAGCTCTGATGTCCATCCTGGTTATTTTCCTAGATCCCTTTCTCTCAGATCAAAGGAAGATTTTGTTATTAAAATTCCCTGAAGCTGCTGCCACACTTTGCTCCTCTCAGTGGTGCTGAGGATGTCGCCCTGGTGACGCGTTTCCAGGAGCCTCATGTTTATGAGCGAAGAAGCTGAGCTGCTGAGCCTGAACCCTTCTGCACCGAAATTTAAAAAGCCTTTGACTGCCTTTATGTTTTGCCTCCACTTGTTTTTCTGTTATTTTCATAAAAGGGCTAAAAGAGGGTTTCTTATCCTACTTTAAGCAAACTTTCCCCTAGTTTTTTTTTTTTATATATATATATATAAAGCCTATATATATATACTGGCATTAAAGCACCATATGTGATGGCAGGTGAATAACAGCAGCAGAAGCATGACAAATGCAGCCCTGTGATGCTGAGGGGTCGTCAAGGTGACTCCACAGCAAGGGCATCCTCCACTCCACCACAGCTGATCTCCCACACACCAACGCCTCCACCCCTGCTGGCTCTTCTGTTTCCCACAGCAGCTGAATTTGACAAAAGACGCTTTGAGACATGCAGCCCTGCAGGTGCAAGTGCATCGAGAGCTATAATCCAAAATCCAAGGATACTATCCTTTTTTTCTATAAAGGAGAGACACTAAGTGATAGAAAAGATGCCCCACTGGTTGGTCACTTTAAATTTGCATTTATTTGTGGGTTTTTTAATAGTTTTGTGCTTTAAAATGGTAAGTGGCACTTTGGAGCAGGGATCAGTTTAATATCGGTGAACTGTGAGGTTTATTGTTTGGCATCTCTGCTCTGTGTGCAGAATATAAGACAACAGCGAGCGGCTGCACCATCAAAGATCAACATCTCATTGCTTTAATTGAATAAAAACATTTTGCTTTTATTAATCAGCGGAAGAAGATAATTTCCATTTCCGAGCTTTTTCATCCTCACTTCAGGTTTTCCTGGTGCATAACTGGGCTCTGCTGATGACTCTCCAGTAAAGGCGCTCTGACAGCAGCGTGTCTCCAACCAGGAGGAGAATAAAAGCAGTGAAATCAGGGAGAGATGGAGGAGAAACCCGTCTACCTACCGGCTCCGATCCAAACAGGAGCTCCAGAAGATGCGGTTAGTCCGTAAAGCGCTGCTGGAGGAGCCGCACAGCGATCCTGCGTCTGTCTCCTTCCTCTCCGGCTTCCTTCAGTGAGGAGACACCGATCCTCCTCCGGTACAGGACCGGGAACCAGACGGCGCGTCACCGACAGGCGCGCGCCACGCGCCCGGTTCTGTCTGCCAGTGGTTCGGTACCGACTCGACTGACAGCTGGGTAATTCATTAATTCATTAATATTTTCATATACCTTCAACTATTTATCATTTTAAAATTGAATAAAATATTGGGAGGTAAATAATATAAGATTTTATATATATATATATATATATATATATATATATATATATATATATATATATATATATATATATATTTGAAGTGCTATTATATTCAGACTATTTTACAATGACTCCTCTCAATAATACCAAGATTTACCAACATGGGCGGTTCCACACAGGGGCCAGTGCCCCACATACAGCTCCTGAACTACAGACATAAATCACTTCCTTATGCTCAGTGGTGTCAAAAGTACACACATTTATTACTTAAATAGAAGTATGGATACTGCAGATTAAAAACACTCTTGTAAAAGTTGAAGTATCAACCTGACCTCTTTACTCAAGTAAAAGTGAAAAAGTATGTGCTCCAAAAACTACTTAAGGTATAAAGTAACCTTTAAAAAAAAACAGCCAGATGCCACTATATGAATTGAAAGCTCAATTTTTCGACTATTTCGAAAAGTTCTTCAAGATAGGGCCAAGGATGAGGACGTCTTGTTGATCTCCGTCTCCCGATACGCTCTCGACTGTGTTCGACCTTTCAGACATTTCCACATCTTTTTCTGAATCCCACATTGTAGCATGGCATAGACAATTCACGTTTGCTTGCTTCTGATGATTTCCTTTAGCTAACCAATGAGTGTTTGCATTATATGACTCATCCAATTACACTAGTTTTCACTAGAAGTGGATGGCGCCAATGATCTGCATTGGATGGCACACATGACGTGAAATAAATATTTATAAATATTAAACCAAAGCCAAGAGTAATGAGTAACGTTTGTTTTAAAAAATGTAAGGAATAGAAAGTACAGATACTTGTGTGAAAATGTAATGAGTAGAAATCAGAAGTAATGGAGTAAAGTATAGATACCTAAAAAGTGTACTTAATTACAGTAATGAAGTATTTCTACTTCATTTCTTGACACCTCTGCTTATCATGATGGTTGCTGGCACAGAAAATAACTAAACGGTCCCTCTGCTCCAATTTATTTATTTATTTATTTTTTACCTTAACTTAGATGAAGGTGTTAAACTTTTAGCTTATATATAATCAGTGGCAGTTCTAGATCAAATTTCCAATGGGCGCACAGAGCAGAGTAATTATAAACACACACAGACAAAAGAATGAGTAATTCTGCTGTTGAAATAAGATAAATGGAAGAAGATAAATGGAAGAACATAAATGGGGTTGTGTTTTCTCTTATTTTGAACTTATATCATCCTTTTAAATCTGCATATATTCTTATCTACCTGCTTAAATTAAGAGGGAATAAACGTACTTATATTTACATGTTGCAGTGTATGTTTTGACAAAAGCCGACACTGAAAACTGAATCTTCCAAAAATAAACACCTTTAAGAGAATAAGGCTTCTGCGTAGCTAAAAATGTATCTGTTGTAAATGTGAAAGATAAAACAACTTTGCTACAAGTTCTGGCTAAAAGGCCCCTATAATAGTTAGTGTGGCCCCTTCATGTAATGGTTCTGGTAGTATTTCTATTTTAGTGGTAGATCAAAAGGCATGGACTCCACTGCAGTAGTTCCTCTGTTATTAATAGCCAGACAACGACTAAATAGTTAACAGACAAATCAGTGGAGATTTTAAAATCCCATTATTCTATGTCAAAAACGGCTTCATTATAAAATCTGTTTCTAGACATTTCAAAGCACCAGATGCATTAATGAACAACAACAATAATAATAACATCAGGGCTGAAAAAGATTGGATTAATCATGATTAATAGATTATTAAAACAATTAAAAACACATATCTGTTAAACTAATCTAGCAAACTTTAACCCTTATCTAGTGAATGAACTAATCTAGTGATTGAATAATCATTAACTGAAGGATACAGATCGCCTCATCTCAAACATCATCGCCATGCAGGGGACCAAAACATCTCGCCTGGTCAGCCAGGCCAACAACAACCTCAACGACTCCTCCGTTACGAAGGACCTGTTTTTTTAGTTCAATTTGCATGTTTTCTAAGCCATAACAAGGCTTTTCTTTATGCCACTCTATAAGCCTGGAACTCAGCTACTCAAGACATTTTGAATTGAGAAAGCTTCCTGGATGGGAAGCGAAACGTCTTCAAACTTGGAAAACAAACTTCAGTGGTTTGTTTTTTAACTTTTTTTAATTTTGTTGGTATCACCTCTACTTGCATTTCTGAGCTCTGAATTTAGTTTTTTCTTACATGTTTTGCATCTATATTCTCCCATACATGTCCAAACACTTCTTTATAAAATAATGTTATTTCATAGCTCCAGACTACATGGACACAGGATTAGTTTTAATTTTTTATTGCTTTACGCATTGAATCCACATGGATCTATTGTTTTAAGTAACCTCTAAAGACAATTTATGATGAAAGGATTAGTGAATTCAGCAATAATCTGGTTCAGTTTCATTTGCCACCTCCAGGCTTCATCAGAGCCTGAGCCACAGAATCAAAACATCCCTTAAATTAAAAATGACAAAATGGAGTAGGCTCAAAGCTCACTAGCAACTCCAACAGGCTCAGAAAAATAAAACTTTATAGATTTTGGACTCAACATCTGTAAACTAACTAATGGCATTATGGAGGGAAATTTGTTCCATTATTTTGCAAGTAAAGAACAGGTTTTGTAAATCAAAATTAGAAAAACTGCAATTCAGAAATGAAATTTTGAAACTTTTATTAATAACAAAAAAGGTTTTAAGATTAACTTTGCTGTTTTTTCAGGTTTTATTTTTCCAAAATATTTTTTCTTTAATATTGTCTTTCTTAGTTTTTTTTTTTTTTTTTTTTTTTACCGATTTTATATTTTCACTTTTTTTCAGATTGAGTTTTATAATTTGGATTCTTTTCAAATTGCATTTACAGGTCAAATCCTCTTCCCTTCTGAGGGCAAGTCTTTCCATTGGTGTGAGGAGAGAAGACTATTGGTACGATGGACATTAGCAGCCATATTTTATTAGGCTTGAAGTGAAGCAAACGTGTTCTTTGAAATGCAGTTTGTAAAAACATTTAAAAAAAATTGAATTTGAAAACATAAAACCTTAAAAACAAAATTAAAAATTTTGAAACATATATGAAAACTACAACAACAAAAAAACGTTTTTTTAATCGAGTTTTTCAAAGTTTAATTTCTGGATTGCATCTTTTCTTTTTTTCAAATTTACAAAATTTGTTCTTTGCTTGCAACAATAATGGAACAAATAATAAATAATTTCTCAAATTGGAGAAATGTACCTCTGCATTTAACCCATCCCCTTGGGGAGCAGTGGGCTGCCATCTTGGGGCGCCCGGGGAGCAGTGTGGGGTTAAGAGTCTTGCTCAGAGAGCCAGAGTGGCAGTCTGTGGGAGTGGGGCTCAAACTTAGAACCTCTTGACTCCAAGCTTTAAGGCCTAACCACTTGGCTGCCACTCCCCATCACTCCATAATGCCATAGTATCTTTAACAGTTAGGTTTAGTTGATCCCATAAGTAGTAAAATCCATTCTATATAAAATACCTCCAATTACCTTGGTTTACTCTTTTTACAAATGACAATTTGGACTTTAAGATGTTTTCTATTTATAGCTCTTCAGAAAATAAACAGTCAACTTTTTTGAAGTTTCTAGAGAGGGTCTATGGAGACCAGCATTAGATTAACAGTTGTGTTGTTGTAGACGGAGGTGCTGATAGAGCTAAGCAAAGCATTTTGACCTTGGACGGGAAGAGGGCAGAAATCGTGAGTCTCATAGAGAGCATCTGCAGGGCTGTGAACCAGAAGGACTTTCTGCTGCCACAGCACAGTTGTCCACAGGGACTGAAACTGGAACCAGACTTAAAAGCAGTTAGACCTTGACCCAGATTATTTAGCCTTACAGAATGAAAAGTATGGATGAATATTTTACAGTTTGCTAGCATGAAAAGCATGAAAGTTTAAAGAAAGTGGACAGATCTAGAAAATCTGTAATTGGTATTTGGTGCCCTCTGCTGGTTCTTTGTAAAAAGTAAAATTTCCTGCTCAGCATCATTCTAACCTGGTTTTTCTATTAAAGAATCCTGAAACAGTTCAAATCATTTCATATGTTTTGTAACTTTCTAATTATCTTGTTAGACACGTAGATCTTTTATAGAGGCTTCTACAATCTGCAACCAAATCACAGTTTTCCATAGAGGCTAGAATACATTCATTCAAATTAGGGTTGTCAAAAGTATGGATATTAAAAAAAAGTATTGATACTGAAACATTGTATCCGGATACGATACTCGTTTTTAAAAGTATTGATACAGTGCTACCACCAGTGGCACCTAAACAGCCATTCATCTAAAGTGCAGAATAGAGGAAAATGCACTTTCTGAACACTGTGTAATTGAATAATTCTGTGTACTTTTCAGTTTCAGACTTTTTTTGTAAGAGGTGCAGCTGCTGAGAATTATTTTTGTTTCTTAACCAGTTTGGCTAGTGTCACTGTTATGTGTGCAAAGCATAGCCAAGGAAGGAACACTTCATTTTAATTTTGTAAGTTTTTTATTAAGCTTGCTTAATATTGTGCACAGCAAATGACCTCAAAATGTTGTTCTTATTGTTTATTGTATTTATTTATTTTTTGTATTTTAATTATTAATCAAAATATTTCTGTTGAAATTGGGAGTTTTTATCCTTGTGGTATCGAGTGCGAATATTTTCCTTAGTATCGGTATCGAGTTGAAAAGTTTAGTATCGTGACAACCCTAATTCAAATATACATGAGGAGTCTTAAAGCCAATATTTCTAACTGAAAACATATAATAAAAAATAAATTTCCACTTATGTGCAGAAATCTGGATAAGACCACAAAGAAGCTAAAATAGAGAGAAAATAACTTTTTAACCACCTATCATTAAATACTATTACTGATGAGTTGGAGGGTGTCCCTGACCTTTGGTGTTTTTTCATGTGAGATGGGAGAGGACCCCCAGAAGAACAGGGCTGTTTCTGAATAGAGCACATTGTAGTTCCAAGCTCCTGTTCCTTCGACCTTCCCAGGGTCAACAGTACGAACATTATTCCAGGTGGAGAGGAACAAAAGAAGTATGAAATAAGTGTGATTTTCAAACACACAGAAGTAGACAGCATATGTGAGAATTTAATTCCCCAAATGAAGCATGGCAGTAGAAGCATCATGGGGTGGAAATATTTTTCATATCAAAACTGAACACAAAATTATTCTGATGGAAAACCTCTGATTTGAAACTGACAACTTGGAATTTGTCAGATTCAACAATGTTTCTAATGCTATAAAAACATTGTTTATTAGTTTTCCAACATTCAGAAGTTAGCAACAATTCCAATCTGGGAAATAAACATGAAGGCGTTGGATCAGTTTTTCTACATACATTTTAGAAAATAGACAAAAGAACAACAAGAGGTGTTCAGATGTGACTCATCAAATATTTAAATCACTGAGTACTTTGAAATTACAAAAACCAGAGAAGTTGTCACTTCTTGATAAAGCTACACAGTAAACAAACATTTTCATTTCAGAGTATTTTCTGTTTCATTGCAAGTAAAAAACTAGTTTTGTAAATGCAAATAAAAAAAAAATGCAATCCAGAAATGAAACTTAAACCTAAATAATAAAAAACGTTTTTATATGGAATATTGCTGTTTTATACAATTTTATTTCATTTGTTTTCATATTTTATTTCCCAAAATTGTTTCATATATATATATATATATTTTTTGTATATATTCTAATTTTTCAAGTTTATTATTTTTTTCATGTTTCTCTTTTAAATCGAGTTTTACAACTTTTATTATTTCCAAATTTTCCTTTCCCTTTTTCTCCACTTAAAGCCCAATGCAAACACATTCTCTTGACCAATAAAAATGTTATTGCTAATGTCCATACAGACCAATAAAAATGGAGCTTTACTCCTTACTGCAGAGAATTGCTCAAAATTGCTCTAGAAGTGGGTAAAATATGAAATCTCTTTGAAAAAAAAGACATTTCAATTCAATTTCAGTTTATTTATACAGCGCCAAATCACAACACATGTCACCTCAAGGCATTTTATAGATCATTCAACCAGATCATTCAGTCAGGTTGTTCAGTGTTCTATCTAAGAAAAACCAGTTGATTGCATCCACTCATTGTGGAGAGAAAAAACTTGCTTTTAACAGGAAGAAACCTCCAGCAGAACCAGCCTCAGTGTGAGCGGCCATCTACCGAGGCCGACTGGGGTTCAAGGATATGTTCCTATGTCCTCCAGAAGTCTAAGCCTATAGCAGCATATCTATAGAGATAGCTCAGGATAACCTGAGCCACTCTATCTATAAGCTTTATCAAAAAGGAAAGTTTTAAACCTAGGCTTAAAAGTAGACAGGGTGTCTGCCTCACGGATTAAAACTGGTAGTTGGTTCCACAAGAGAGGAACCTGATAACTAAAAGATCTGCCTCCCATTCTACTTTTAGAAATTCGTGGAGTTACTAGTAAACCTGCAGATTGAGAGCGAAGTGCTCTGTTAGGAACATACATAACGATGAGATCTCCGACATCAGACCAACCTTGGTTATTTAGAGCTTTATGTGTGAGAAGAAGGATTTTAAATTCTATTCTTGATTTAACAGGAAGCCAATGAAGAGAAGCCAGGATAGGAGAGATAAAATCTCATTTTTTCATTTTCATCAGAACTCTGGCTGCAGCATTTTGGATCAGCTGAAGGCTTTTAACTCCAGTTTACAATAGTCCAGCCTTGAAGTAACAAATGCATGGACAGGTCCTCATCAAAAATAACACTAAGATTTTTTTCTTTATTATCTGAAATCAGTTTAATCCCATCCAAATCAAGTGACTGACTAATCAGTTTCTTTTTCAAAGACTCTGCTCCAAAGACTATAACTTCTGTTTTGTCTGCATTCAGGAGCAGAAAGCTAAGAGTCATACAGGTTTTTATGTCTTCAGACATGCCTGTAATCTATATAATGGGTTAGCTTCATCTGGATTTATAGACAGATATAGCTGGGTATCATCAGCATTAACAGTCAAATTTAATCCTATGCTGTCTAGTTCTACCGATAGGGAGCATATATATACTATAGCAAAGAGAATTGGTCCTAGCACTGATCCCTGTGGTACTCCACAGGTAACCCTGGAGCATGAGGAAGATTTATCATTAACGGAAACAAACTGGAATCTATAAAATAAGATTTAAACCAGCCTAGTTCTATTCCCTTAATTTCTACTAAATATTCAAGTCTTTCTTAAATAATATTATTATAAATTGTATCAAATGCAGCACAGAGATCTAATAGGACAAGTATCTCTGTAACAGGGATAGGTAACAAGGGAAGGGCAGCCTAGTGGTTAGGGCATAGAGCATCATAGAGTTCAAGTCACACTCGACTGCCACTCCCTGAGCAAGACCCTTAAGCCCACACTGCTCCCCAGGCGCCTCTCAATGGCAGCCCACTGCTCCCCAAGGGGATGGTTAAATGCATGTACATTTCAATTGATCTGTACTTGTCACAGTGTAATGAAAATAAAATGCTGGGGGGGAAAAATCACATCTAATATGGAGGTGGAAATCAGAGGACCTACCTCCTTAAATGACTTGGTTGGAGCTGGATCTAAAATACAACTTGAAGGCTTAGATGAAGATAAAAATTTTGCAAACTCTGAGAGTTTAATTGGATCTAAGCACTCTAAACCCGGTTAGGATTCTATGGCTACTTCAAATGCTGCCTCAATTTCCAGAGATAAACCAATCATATTTAGAGGGGGGCTAATGATCTTATTAATTGTATTATATCTTATTATATTATATATTATATCTTATTATTTGAAAAGAATCCCATAAAATCATTACTGCTAAGAGCAGTCGGGATGGACGGTTCAACAGAGCTATGGCTCTGAGTGAGTGGCAACTGTTTTAAAACAAAATCTAGGATTATAATCAAAATGTGAATAAGAATGGAAAAAATAAGTTTTACAAATATTTGTTCTTGTTAAAAAGTGAATCTAAAAAATAAAATATGAGAAAAATGCAAACTTGGGCTGCTCAGTGCAGCAGTGAGTAGCACTGCTGCCTTGTAGAAAGGAGGCTCTGGGTTGGATTCCTGGCCCTGGGTCTTTCTGCATGGAGTTTGCATGTTCTCCCTGTGCATGCGTGGGTTCTCTCTGGGTACTCCGGCTTCCTCCCACAGCCAAAAAACAGGACTGTTTGGTTAACTGGCTTCTCTAAATTCTCCTTAGGTGTGAGTGTGTGCGTGAATGGTTGTTTGTGCTGTGTGTCTCTGTGTTGCCCTGTGATGTCCAGGGTGTACCCCGCCTCTCGCCCATAGACAGCTGGAGGCACCTGCACCCCTCGCAACCCTGCTTGGGATTAAGTGTGTTAGAAAATGGATGGATGGATGGAAGACAGCAAAGTTACTATATAAACCATGTATTGATTAAAAAACATTCAGTTTTATTTCCAGATGATTTTTTTCTTCAAAAGTTTATTTATCAAATGTTCCATTTGTTGCACCAATAACAAAACAGACTTCACTTAATAGATAAGAGAACTATTGTCAGTGTATATCATGTTAAAAAATTAGCCTTACAATGGAGAGTAGATCCCCCTAGTGGTGGTGAGAGGTTGCAGCATTTGAACTCAATAGAAACCTCACACAAGCGGAAGCAAAGACCACATTTTTCACAACCAGAGATACATAGAAAATGTTTCCTATTGCTCTGGGACAAAAGTAAAACAAAACCATAAAAAATCCCATATAATCAATTTCTATGCAAGACTGATTTTTCCTTATTTGCATAAAATCAGAATTTTAAAATCCCTTTTTTTTAAAAGCATTTGCTTATTTTTCTCTAAGTGTGTTGAACTCATTAAACGTTAATTTTAGTAAAACATAGATCTTGAAGAATCTTTTTGGGCCTTCCTATCAGGAAGTGTTGGTTGTTAAAACTTAAAAGAAAACTCCAAACTTAAAGCCATAATTTCCTGCAATATTTTCAGCACTTAATCAGCTAAAGTCCAACCAAATATTTTGTATTTTCTGAACCTTTGATTACACCATTGATTTTGTAGATTCCAAATAACCTTGGGAAGTTTCCACATCCTCCAGGCGGGCAGGTAACACGTTCACACGTGATCCCTGCATGCACCTCAGACCAGATTTCCTCATTCTCAGAGACTCTACTGAAGGAGTCATGTGCTGAGGCAGACTGCTCGTAAACAGCTGTTACATGCTTTAAGGTTTTACAGCCACAGTTAGTAAAGTATCATCACGCTTTGTGGAGAATTTTTAGCGTGTGTTTTTTCCTTGCATGATGCATTTTATGACCACTTAATTCATTTTTAGGGGAAGTTGTTTTATGTTCTTCTCCAAAGCAAAGCAACAAAGCAACTCACAGAATTACACTACAAACACACAATAATGAAGTGAGACATTTTTTACAGCTTTTTAAAATATTACTTTAGTATAAAATAAGTCATGCATATATCTTTAGCACAGTTAAATCCCTCAGTTAGCTATCTGGGATGAAATATTTCTCAACTGAAAACATTCAGTGTCATGAATACACATGTTGCAAACCAATAATATTCAGTCTGATTCAAAGTTTCTCACAGAAGAAAATACACACAGCTGACACGCATTATACTGCTTTAGTTGTTAAAGCTCCCAGAGACACTAAGTATAAAAACGGGAGCAAAAAATATGTGATGTATATTTGTCTTCATTTATCTCCTTACAGATACATAGAAGCACGGGTTAGGGCTACCATGATTTGTTAATATCATGAAGCCCAAATTTGTTTTAGATGGATAGAGCACACATTTAGTAAAAGCTCCATTATTATTTTTAATTTTGTGTATACCAGATCCTCAATTTGGATGTTAACAACAAAAAAAGAGCTTCTGCTATTTCTCCAGAGAAAACAAAGGGCTAAAATTTGGTTCGACAAGTTCAGCAAGTTCCCCCTTACACTTCCAAAGCAGGCTTAATTATTCCAAGTACAGATTCCAAAAGGTAAAGGAAACAATCCTCAAATATTCTGTTCCATGTTGTCGGGATTGGATCATCAGCCTTTAACACATTCTCACTGTCTCTCAGAAGCTGTTCGACCTATGAATCCCTCTACATGCGCCCCTCACCACCTCCCAACAGGGAAAAGGTCCCAAAAAGTTCACCCACTTTTTTATCCTTCTGCAAAAAAAACTCACTCTGGACTCCAAAGACCTGACAACCTGTAGACGATTTTCCTCCCTAAAATCTTGGAAAAATTACCTGTAGACGACCTGTAGACAACCTGTAGACGATTTTCCTCACTAAAATCTTGGAGAAATTACCTGTAGACGACCTGTAGACAACCTGTAGACGATTTTCCTCACTAAAATCTTGGAGAAATTACTCTGCATCAATAATCAGAACATCTAAAAGACAATAGATTTATGGACAAGTTTCAATCCATTTCCCTAATTCAGCTTTCCCGTAGTGCTAAAACTGCTTTACTTTGCATTACTAATGACCTGATGATCAATGCTGATTAAGGTATCTCTTCTCTCCTCGTGATTTTGGATTTGTTAAAAGTATATGACACTGAGGACGACCATATCCTTTCCCATAACCTAGAGCAGGGTTTTCCCAGAGTGCTCAAGAGCTGCTGTCCTTGTGAATTAAATTAGTGGATTGTTACCAGGCTTTACAAACCTGATGATATGAGAAAGAGATAATTACTTAGGGCAGGTGTACTAGATGGAGCAGGGATGTACCTAACAGGTGACGGTCAGTAGCTTCTGAGGAAAGATTTCGAGACCCCTGGCCTAGGATACTTCGCAGGGCTCAACGACACTGCATTGGAGTGGTTTAGATCGTTATTGAGGTATAGATCTGAAAGCATGTACATTAGAACTGCCCTAATAATCAGTTCTTGGACATATTTTTTGGTACCAATGAGGCCATCATTACCAGCTATGGGTTCTAATTTCATTGCTATGCTGATGATATTCAGCTGTACCTTCAGTTGGGTAGTGATGTGTCTGAGATGCCATCAACTCCATCATGTTTTGCCTCTCCAACTTCAGAATTCTCCTTTTTTCCACATATTCTAGATGTGTCTCTGCTTTAACACACTTTAATCCAATATTTAGGTCCTTTGCAGGACTCTGGAAAATCTGGCTTAATCCATACACCTCAATTCAGCATGGACACTTAGCCATAGTGGGAGTTCATTCGCAGTTGCCATAATAAGTGCTATCCGAATAGTGCTGACAGTTAGGAAGGAGTTTGGACCAAGAAGCAGGATGCTTCCTGTTAATAGTTAATTTAGCATAGAGGCCCCCTGACGTCCCTAGCCACTGTTAGGAGCTATACTGTTGCCCACAATCCTTTGTGTTACAAAATTAATTGGCGCATTCAACCTCACAGTTTGAAAAAAGTACAATATTTTGGGACATGTTCTTTCTGAGATACAAGCAAATTTCATCACCTTCCTATGTTTTTGGTTTAATGACTGAGAGCTTCAGACAATTGCTTTTTATGTTCTTTATGTTATTTTTTTCCCCCAGAAGGTTGTGGTTGCATTTTGACCATTGTCAGTCATGTGTGTCCGTCTGTTGTGTGATGATGTCTGTAAGGCTGAAAGCTGTCTGGATTCCCCTCCAAAGATCCAGGAACGGGAGGTGGTTTCAGGTATTTGGCTTGAGCCCTTGACTTCCCCTCAGGAGGTATTTAGATCATTTGACTCATGTAGGAAGAATTCTCTTTTTGTCACTTGATTGAAAAATAACAATGCAATAAAGATAAACCATCGGCACAGAAACAGAACTTGAAGTGTTTTTTAAATTTTCATTAAGTATACAGTGGGTGAGTGATCCAAATAAGAGATAAAATGCTAAAACTAAATGAATGGTAAATCAGTTAGACAAAAGAAGGAGAAATACTGATCTTCCATAAATCGCTGTTTTTTTCAAACTTTGTTTTTTGCAACCTAATGGAGAAATTGATCCTTCCCATTACAGTGGAAGTGAACGGACTGCCTGGTTTGAGCCATTTCTTTCCTGACTGCTTTTCTGGCTGCTACACTTAGTATTCCCAATAAATATTTGGTGTTAGTGTCAAAATTGAGCAAGGTACTCCAAAAATTAGTTATTTTCAATAAAACCTATTTTTGGCCTATAAATTACTCTTAAGTAAAGTCAAAGTATGGCTACAACTGGGCAGTCTGAAATCAGGTGAAAAATGATTCACTTTCTGAGAGCCAGACTCCCTCCAACAGCTTGACAAGCCTGATTGATGAGAAACCTGGACTGGAGTAATGAAGTACCAACAGATACTCTTCCAGGAAAAGGTTCTCCATGTGGTCAAGTTGGAGATCTGCCATTGAAATTCACAGTATTTAAGTCAAACTTGCTCCGGGATCCACTTGTATGTCTCTTTGTTTTTGTTTTATATAAAATAGTACTTGTCGTTTTAACCTGCTGAAGTCCACTATACAGCCTAGAAATAATTTTTTCTCCAGAATACAGGCCTAAATAAACACTTTCAAAAGCAAATTTTCAAAAACTCTCTGAGAATGAGGGATTAAACAGTTAACTTGATGTTGGACCTGAAGTAGTCTAAAGAATTCCCCTTCATCTAAGCTGTATGGTATTTTGAAGATGCAAGGCCTTGTTTGGTAAATTGCTTAATATTCACATCTAGTTTATTTGTTGTGAACTCTGATCATATGAGCACCACCTTAGAATCATTTTTTTAATTAGTTTGTCATCACTAAACATGCTTGGACTGGAACTGCACCAATATATTCTCCTCTATTTCTTTCCATCTGGCATGAAAAGCAGATCTACACCAACAAATCAGATTTCTCCATTGCTCAGCTATAAAATAATCTTTAAATCAGGGCAGTGAAAGTACACCATTGCTTTTAATTAACTGTACAATTTGTTATTTTATTATTGGCTTTGTTCCTTGCCATACATATCTTGATAATAAGCTTTTCAATTCATTTAATTGTGCATTTGGTATTTAATTGGGAGTGTTTGAAACAAACACAGTATCCATGACCGGATGTTCAGGTTTACTGATTCAATCAAAGACTCAACACTTAAGAATGCTATTTAAGTCCACTTCTTGAAGTCTTCCTTTATCTTAATATTAAGAGGCTCAAAAAATTAAAGTATATAACTGTGTTTTGGTCTTTTGGAATATTTACAATTCAATTCAACCATTTATTTATGTAGCACCAATTCACAACACGTCATCTAAAGTAACTTTACAATTCAACCAGATCATACATTCAAATGAAAGTTTTCGATCTAAGGAAAGCCAGTTGACTGCACTGACTCCAAGGCAATCCCAAACCTTTGCATGCTTGTAGCGACAGGAACAGACCAGAACAGACCAGATGAAGCTATTATGTGAAAAAGCAAGGAGATCATAACATTGGGGATTGAACTAACAAATACTGCAAAGTGGGGGAATAGGAATAGAATAAAGCAGAATGATGAAAAAGGGGTCCCTATGTCTATAGCGATAGCTCAGGATAACCTGAGCCACTCTAACTATAAGCTTAATCTAAAAGGAAAGTTTTAAGTCTAGCCTTAAAAGTAGACAGGGTGTCTGCCTCAAGGACTAAAACTGGTAGTTGGTTCCACAGGAGAGGAGCCTGATAACTAAAAGATCTGCCTCCCATTCTACTTCAAGAAATTCTAGGAACCACTAGTAAACCTGCAGATTGAGAGCAAAGTGCTCTGTTATGAACATACATAATGATGAGATCTCTGACATCAGACCAACCTTGGTTACTTAGCGCTTTATATGTGAGAAGAAGGATTTTAAATTCTATTCTTGATTTAAAAGGAAGCATGAAGAGAAGACAGGATAGGAGAGATGTGATCTCTCTTTTTAATTTTCTTCAGAACTCTGGCTGCAGCATTTTGGATCAGCTGAAGGCTTTGAACTACAGTTTGTGGACTTCCTGATAGTAAAGAATTACAATAGTCCAGCCTTGAAGTAACAAATGCATGGACTAGTTTCTCACCCCTGGTGAGGATGTTTCTAATTTTTGCAATATTCTGCAGAGTAAAGAAGGAAATTCTAGAAACCTCTTTGATATAATATGATATATGATAGGTCTTGATCAAAAATAACACAAAGATTATTTTCTTTATTATCTGAAATCAGTTTGATCCCATCCATATGAAGTGACTGAATAATCAGCTTCTTTTTCAAAGACTCTGATCCAAAGACCATAACTTCTGTTTTGTCTGCATTCAGAAGCAGAGAGTCATCCAGGTTTTCATGTCTTCAGACATGCCTGTAATCTATGTAATGGGTTAGCCTCATCTGGATTTATAGACAGATATAGCTGGGTATCATCAGCATAACAGTGAAAATTAATCCCATGCTGTCTAATAATTCTACCAATATATAGGGGTATAATATATAGTAGAGATAATTGGTCCTAGCACTGATCCCTGTGGTACTCCACAGGTAACCCTGGAGCATGAGGAATAGTTATCATTAATGTGAACAAACTGAAACCTGTCCGATAGACAAAACGTTCCTTTTTTCTCAGAAAAAAGAGAATATACTGGTCCATGTATACAATACTAATGGATATGTGATCTACTTAAGTCCTTTTGAAAAATCTAAAATTAAACAAGCCTGGAGTATACAGAGTGGGGTGTGATAAAAGGTGAAATCTTATTATGTTTTGTTTTTTTATTCAGCTCCCTCCATTATCTATGGGACTTAGATCTGTCCTCATTGACTTCATGTTTCTTGTAATTTTTGTTCCTCTTGAATGGAAAGGCTTAGATGTATTATAGATGCTGGAGATCGGCCTGTTTTTCAGTGTAGTCCTGTTTCTCTGACTGTGACTGGCTGGATGTGCTCTTTTCATCCTCTGGCATGGGAGCTGGCTTGGACCTCGTCTGCCTGGCTGTGTGTTTCCTGGACGGGGCCGCCTTTTACAGCTGCTTTTTGTATTCACACTGAGCCTGGTTCTGCTGGAGGTTTCTTCCTGTTAAAAGGGAGTTTTTCGTCTCCACTGTCGCTATAAGCATGCTTAGTGTGAGGGATTGTATTTAAGTCAATGAGTCGATGCAATCAACTAGTTTTCCTTAGATAGAAAACCTTGAATCAAATTGACTGTATGATCTGGTTGAACTGTAAAGTGCCTTGAGATGACATGTGTTGTGAATTGGCGCTATAGAAATAAACTGAATTGAATTGAATTACCCCAACATGTTAAAATCACCTCCACAAGTGAACCCAGAGCCTCAGAGACTATCAATTAAAGTATAAGTTTATAAAATTCCTATGTAGATCCCATCGGGGAATAAACACTTACAATAGCTAATAAAGCCTCCCCCAGGTGTGCCTGAATAAATATGAATCTCCATTTAGTATCAGTCTTTGTATATGTATACACAAAGTTTATTTTCTTTGCAATTAAAACTGTTACACATCTTTTAGGACATTGATTATAATAAGAATAATAATACTGGTTTAACCCAAATATTTCCAGCTTCCTATGTTCTAATTCTGTCCAGTGGTTTTCTGAAGGCGAGCAGGACGGAGGAGGGAAATATCTCAAAGTTGCAGGACACTGATATCTCTTAGCTAGAGACATTGTTGGAGCAAACTTTCCTCCATGTTAACAGCTAAAAGCAGAAGTGATTCAAAATGGTAGTCCACGTCAAATTCAAGATAGAAAGTTTAGTATTACAGCATGTCCCTTCCAGAGCAGTGAACACTCTTGGAGATACATCAGCAAAATCTCATTCTTTCACTTCTTAAACATTGCAAAGCAGATCAATTCTTCCACTGATACAAAAAACCCAGAGAATTGCCCATGCTTTTGTACCTTCCCAAGCTGACTATCACCTTTTTTCCTTTGGGATTCCTCGGGAGAAGACACAAAAATAACATAACAGCGCTGGAATGATCCTGGTGAAATTGCATGAACAAGAACACATCCCATCATCCTCCTGTCTCTGCTCTTCTACATTCCTGCTAACTTTTTAATCAAACACAGTAATGCAGAATAAAAAGACATGTTAACTCTTTACTATCCGCCCTTTGTACACAAACCTGTTTTTATTTCCAGAATTGGTTCCTGCACATAAGAAATGGAATCCTTTTCTGTGCTGCTGTGGAGCACTGCCTCATGTCATGCTTTATTGATCGACTTTTAAATGATGCATCCAGGATTCTACTTTGCATTATATTTGACAGATACGCATTTTTAGGGCCCTGTTTTGAAAATATCAACCCTTAATTGACTTAAGCGCTTTGAAATTTCTTTAAATGTAAAGTGCTTTATAAATACATTTTTGTTTTAATTACACAGTTACTACAGTTTTAAAGGCAGCACATTCATTCATTAAACACATCCCAAAGATGCTCTGTTCAACTGAGATCTAATAAGGATGGAGACCAGTGGAAAACATTGAAGCCATTGTGGTGAAGAAATATTTGAGCTCTGTTAAATAATGAGTTTTTTGCAGGAAGTAGGCATCAAAAAGATGGATGTAATGTCATTATATGGGGATGATCATTGTCAGTAATGATAGCCAGATTGAATCTAAAGCTTTAATGTGTAACTATAAAAAAAAAACCTTGTTTACCCAACTATCTGATTGTTGCTTATCAGACATGACATCAGACATCACCTTTCCTGATTTCTTTGCAAATAAGTTTGAGCCTATTTCCTGTTCTTAGCAGACAAAGGTATCAGTTTGGTCCTTTGTTGCTGTAGCTCACCTGCTTCAAGGTATCACATGCTGTGCTCTCAGAAATATTATTTTTGTATCTTATTTTGCTCAGAAATATTTCTGTTTTTCCAGAAAAAACATTATGTAAAAGTGATGGCTTTGAGTGACAGTACTAGTAGTTTTTTTTTTTTTTTTTTTGGTAAAGGATGCATGTTTCTCTTGGGACAGGGGTCTCAGACACATTTAGATGTGGCCCAGGTCACACACAAAGCTTGATTTAACGGCTGGAATACCCTTTCCATATGCAAAAAAGTTCTGCTCTGATTTGGATGTTTTGGAGCAGAATCATCTAAAAAGTTGCAGGAAATCTGCCAGGAATAACCATGTCCCAGCAGCAGGCAGTCACTGCAAACAGAAAGCAAAGCGGTTTCAGATCCAGTAACCAAAGTCCAACACATTGTTGCTGAAATGCAACAATAACATGACTGATTTTATTTCTTCTATAGAGCAGCAGCTGTCTCTCTGGGTCCCTTTAGGTTTCACAACCTGAGGTTGTTTTTTTTTTTTTTTACTTGTTGCAGTTCAGGTCCCGCTTTGCAAACTTTGACTGTCAATGTTGATGCAACAGTCAGCAGAAGAGGAGGAAACCTGCCCAGATGAGAATTTCCAGCGGCTGTTTGGGCTTTCCAGTCTGGGCGGAGCGAGGCTGTGCAGGAAGTCGTGTGCAGGCAGCTGTACTTTCTTCGCCGGTGAACATGTTCCTTCTGCAGCGACATAAAGCGGAGCTGCTCTGAACTCCGGACAGTTTCTCACTGTGAGCGATGGCGGTTCTGGTGGATCTGACCCACAGCTGCAGACCCGGAGCCTCCCTGCTGCAGGAGGCGGACTCGCATGTCTTTCTGCTGTATGGGACAGCCAGCCGGCCTGGACCCGGCTGCTCGCTCCCGTCCGTCGGCTGCTTTGGGAGCGCGCACGTCCTGGACTCTGGGTCCATGGCGGAGCGTCTTTACCGACTGAAGCGAACCTTGGATGAACTGGACCTGAGCTCCATCACAGTCCTGACCAGCTGCCGGGGCAGAGAGGTGCTGGTTCGGTATCAGGAGATGCTCTTTACCGCAGTTTATAGCTTTGATTACAGGGTGACGGACGAGCCTACCTGTTCGGAGTGCAGGGGCTCCGCCCACACGGACTCACCTGAGCCGGAAGTGTCCGCCTTCCTGCAGCAGCTGCCCGCTCTGAAGGGACACATCAGGACCCTGAGGTCCACATTGATTCCAGGTGTGGTTCATTATCAAAATTTGGTTAATTTGGTTATTTTTAAGCTGAAGGAAAATAAAGTTATTTCTTTAGACTTTAAACTGTAACTGTGCAAAATATGACCTTAATTACCTTGTTAATCTGGCCTGTGAGGGCGGGGTCAGAGAAAGACAACAGAGGAGCAAAACAAAAAACCTTTTAGTGTAGGTAAATGATAAAATGGGGCCCACAACATAAATACAGACTATAAAATAAGTAACTGGTGTTGAAAAAAAATTAATAAAAAAATTACATTAATTTAAAACATGTTAGAACTGTAACTTTATCTGTTTATATTACTTTTTATGTATTTATTACTGTTTTCAAGGCTGCACTTGAATAAATGAAATTATCTAGAGCTGTTTTAAACGAAATTTATTTTTGTATACACTCATGTATGCAAAATTACAAAATAAATCTGTCTAATGTCTAATATATTGAGCAGAATCCCAGAGGTAAGCATAATGTAGGTTGATCTTTTCTCTATTTAATGTTTTTTTTTTTAATTAAAAAATAACAGTAATAATAATTGAACTTTATCGATCTCACATTGGAGAAATTTACCTCTGCATTTAACCCATTCCCCTGTGGAGCAGTGGGCTGCCATTGTGGGGTGCCCGGGGAGCACTGTGGGGTTAAGGCTGATATGTGCTCATGTGCAACAACAAAATAAAGCTGCAGCAGGAGTTGGATTTGTTTTTTTTTACTATATTTAAAAAAAAAGACACAAACAGGGAAACATTATTAACTATTGATTCTGCATGATTATTCGAAGAATTGCATATGTTTATACATCTCCTAAGTTTTAAATAGAAAAGCTTAACTGGTATGAGGGATTTACATGCAAAAGTTGCAGTTTCCCTCTAAAGTTTACAACTGCAGTAAAAAACAGTAAATAATGTTTTTGCATCACAGTAAATTAGTTCCTCACTGAGTCTTATAAATTTTATACAGGGTAACTACTTACTTCTTTGTCTATGAACCTACTCTGGTTGTATGGCTTTTAGTCCCTATAAATGAGGTCAGGGTTTAAAACCTGCCTTTTATTCAGGTTGGGTGATTTGAAACACAGAAGAAACAAAATGAGCAAAAATGAAGAATATTAGTTAAAAACTTCTAGACAAAACCCATCACTTTTCAGAAAGTTCAAATGAAGCACCTTTAAAAAGATGGTTTTGAACGTTTTAGGAACATACAGTGGTGCATGTGATTCCACCACGCTGCATATGCAATTAAAATTTAGATTTTACTTGCAGTATATCAGCTGATAATCAAGAACAAAAAGTTGGCTTTTTTATATTTACAGATGGCTGAGAAATGAAGGAAAATGCAACACTAAGCAGGCTACTTTTAGAATTTGGGGAACTTTGATTTTTTTTCCCTTCTATCCAAATTAAATGTATTTGCTAATTTCAGCTAATTTTGACTGTATTGAATTATAAGAGCAGAGGTCTGTTTATTCTTCAGTAAAGCTGGATGTGGCATCTGTGTCTCTCTTAGACTGCTTTGGTCACGGCTTCAGCACCCGTTCAGGTGGAGTCTCCTACATCCCAACCCTGTCCTCCTTAAATCTCTTCTGCAGCAGTAAGAGGAGGGACCCCACGGCTGTTGTGGCAGAAAACAGGCGCCGGCTGGCCGTTCATGCTGGGTTTCATCCTCTTCCTCTACGTCTGGTCAAGGTAAATAAAAAAGATGACCTTCTGCAGCAAACGATCAACCCATTAATCTTAAACCCAGTCTGCAGCCTATCTGCCCATCACAGCAAACATTAAACGTTGTCCTGGTGAAACCTGTAGGTGAACCATGCCAACGACGTGCTGGTTCTGGGGAACCCGGAGCCAGAAAGCTACGACTCCATGGTGACCAATCAGAGAGGGGTTGTTCTGGCGGCTCCAGGAGCCGACTGCATGCCCATCCTGTTTGCCGATCCAGTCAAGAAGGTCATTGGGGCTGCTCATGCAGGTAAATGAGATACTCAGACATCTGCAGGCTCTTCTTTTTACTACCGCTTTATTTTGAATTTGGAGATTGATAAAAAATAAAAAAAAAGTCATACAGGGTGTACACATCAAACCTAGGGATGTAGAATACATTGACATGAACATCCCTATCGACCAGTGTTAGTTTAATGAAGCAATGTACCTGTAAACAGAAGCACATCCCTAGAAAAGATACATAAAGGGAGGAAGTGATGACAGGTGGACAAATGGATTGATTGGTAGATAACTTCCCCTCTAATGGATGAGGAGATGATGTCTAAATGAACAAATATTTTTTACTCCATCCATTCTGCATACTTGCAGGTTGATTTTGGGCAGGCAAATATGTCCAGATGTCATTAAGCAAAAAACACACATCATAAAACAACCATGAATGTACACACTTATACTTTAGGGTAATTCAGACCAATTAACCAAACAGACAGGATTTAAAGTCTTGCAGGAAAACCACAGGCTGGGATCCAAAAACTGCTAGGGAGGAACTGATTCATACGCTTGCTGTATCCCAGCTTAACGCTGATATTCATCTGATTTTGGCTATCAGATTTTTAAAATTTATTATTACAAAAAAATGCATAAGAAACCATTAAAAACACTAAATACTGTGTCTAAAAAACCTGGAAAGGAATTTCACTTTTTTGCCTTATTTTATTCTTAACAGAACACCCTAGTGGTAGATGTGTGTAATTACAGGTGGGGAAGACGTAAACATCTTTGCCATCATGTTTAATATTTTTATTTGTAAGACCAGATTTTTGATAATCTCTTTTCTCATATGAGTCAGTTTACCTCAATTTGATGTTTTCTTTTTTCCTGTTATTTTGCAGGTTGGAGAGGGACTGTGATGGGCGTTGCCCCGGCAACTGTAAGTGCCATGGTGACACATTTTGGTTGTCGGCACAGCGACATTGTGGTGGCGGTGGGGCCATCTGTGGGGGTGTGCTGCTTCGTGCTGGACAAAGAGCAGGCGGCAGACTTTATCACGCTTCATCCAGACTGCGTACCTGATCCAGAGTCGGCCAAACCGCACGTGGACATCCGCCTCGCCAACAGGTACGAATCAGAAAATGGGCATTTTGTTAGGACTGTATCAACCTCCCACTCAGTTATAGTGGGAGGATGTGAAGTTAATTTCATCAAAGAAAATAAAAACGCAGGATTAAATATTATTTTTAAAGCATTTAAAGTTATGAAGGACCTAGAAAATATACAGTATCTGATTAGAAACCTTCTCCTTATTCTAAAATAGTGACTGACGGTCAATGTTCCCTCACTTCCAGAGTTCTCCTGGAGAAATGTGGCGTCCTCCCAGAGAACATCCATGACAACATGGTGGCGGACCGGCCCTCTGTGACGCCCTGTACCTCCTGCAATCCAGAGGACTTCTTCTCCCACGTCAGAGACGGGGTCAACTTTGGCACTCAAGTGGGCTTTTTGTGGATCAAAGAGACCAAAGGACAGGATGGAGATCCAGGGAGAGAGACAATCGGAAAGGAAGGATCCTAAACAAACAAAAACACTGCAGCTGCAGTCTCCTTTGACTCTAACATGATGGGTTCATGTTCCAGTAGCGAGTAAAGGGAATCTGACTTTATCCTTTGAAAACCTGCAGGGCAGGAAACCCCAGTAACCTTGGCCAGGTTTTGTTGCCATGAATTGTTGGTAACATCAGAGCAGTTTGGCTTACAAGGCTGCTTCTCCTGGTCTGATTTTGAATCTAACCACAGATAACTGATGAGTTTCCTTTGCCAGCAACTAGCATATAAATGTTTCTCTCCATTGTTTCAGTTTTCATGATTCTGAAAGCTTGCTGGTCCAGTGTCCATCGCTCCACTTAGTTACTATTACAGTTGTGCGGAAAAGTTCAACCTACTGACATATTTGGATCTGCAGCTCTCACTGCTGTCTTCAGCAAGGAAAGTCACTAGATCACATCATCACTTTCAATTTGTCATCATCGTATCATCAATTTGGGCAGGGTTTATACAGGAATGAGTAACTCTAATTTAATGCTTTTTAATGCTCTTTTAATGCACTTAGAAATAATTTTAATGTCATCATCAAGTACCCATGACCCACGACTCTCATATCTATCTATCTATCTATCTATCTATCTATCTTAAAACCACGGCAAAATCCTTTGTCTTCTTCACCGTCTACAGACTGCAGCCATGTTCCGAATTCCATGCTTTCCAGCCATGTGCATTTTCCCATTCTCTAGCTTTTTCTCAGGCTCGTGCTTCTTTTCTGAACATCAACTGGAAGCAGTTCCGCGCAAACAGGTGGAACTGTTATCTGATATATCATTTTTATGAACAATTCCTTTTTTAAATAAAGTATTTTAAATGCCACTATAATCACATTTATTGAATTTGAATGCCAATTAAGGCCTTAATTTTAACAATAATTAAAGACTTTTTAATGAACTACGGAAACCCTGTTGCATATACACAGTAAGGCTTAGATCTAGTCAAAGGGGAGGGGCTATCAACATCAGAAAGTGTATAAAGACACTAAGCATATCTAAAACTGGAAAAAAAAAAATGTTTTCCTTTGTTTTATTATCACTTTTATCATTATCACCCAGATTTCAGCCAATATCGTGATAAGATTTTAAGTGTATATCTCCCTTCCCCTTCCTGTGATGTAGGTCAGTCCATATAAGCATAAAAAACATGGGATACACTGTAGTATCAGCTGTAGTATCTTTTTAACTGTTAAACTATGTGGCAGAGATAGCATCAGTCTTTGGATCCAGCTGGGAGCAGATTTACTAATGATAGTTATGGTAGTTGTCCTTATTAAACAAGACAAACACATTCGGGGGTAAGGAAAGCATTTATTTGTAGTAAAGGCAGCCCTTAAAAAAAAAAAAAAAACAGCTTTTACAGTTCCACTGCTCTTTACCTCAACAATAAAACAGAGAATTGTTTCCATGGCATTTTCAACGATACATAAAAGAATAATAAATACATTTTTATTCAAAACAAAATCTTTTTTTAGCTTAGTCCCATCATCAGTAAACATAAATTTCATCGATTGTTTTTTCCATACGATAAGAAAAGTCGACCGAGGTCGGATCATCTGAGCAATGCTAACAGTGACGACACCAAGATCAAGATGCTTCACATAAAAGCTTACGAGACAAACAGTTATTCCTTCTTGTTGACGTGTTGCTGCCAAACGAAATGTCCAATCAGACGTCTCACAGATCGAACAAACAGAAAAAAATCAGATTAATTCAATAATTACCGAACCTAAAGCCGAAGCCTTTTCATTCAGTCGCTGCATGCATCCTTCATTTACTCTGTTCCAGTTAATCAGAAAAGTCCAAGTTAGTGCAAACTTCAGGCTTCAGAAACTAAGTTATTTTAGCTTCATATGAGCTGCAATTTAATACGAGTTAGCAAGCTGCACCGGAGAAATTTATTCAAAAACAGTATAAAAAGAAAAAAATTAAACGATATCCGTCATGTTCTATGTTTCATGTATTTCAGACTAGTTATCCGTTTTTCAAGAATAAAGGTAAAGAACAAAAGAGGACTGTTTTTGTTTTTTGTCCCCTCAAAGGTAAGTAAAAGATGAGGATGATGTCTTTGTTACACTGCAGCAGCTTAGACTCTACAGAAGAGGAAAAATGCTCCATCGATGTTGCCAATGCAACAAACATCTGCAACAAGAACCAAAACCTGGACAGAAATCCTCCTCCATCCAGGTTTAAAAGGCCTTGAGCGTTTTTGTTGGAGAGAACGTTTGAATAAGATCACATGACAGAGAAACCACAAGATGAGGACGGTACGTTCCCCAGGAAAAGCTTTTCTGGAAATGCAGTGCAGCTGCTTATAAAAACCAACCAGTCGAACAAACTTTAAATCTCATTTGTATTTTGACACCAATAATAAAAGCAGCACAATCACAGTTGACACAAAGAAAGATCCCCCCTTCCTGTGGCAGCGTATGGTCATTCCTCCCTTCACACAAACACAGACTGACACTGAGCTGAAAGATCATTTTGTTCTGCATTAAATAAGGACTTTATATCAGAGAATTTTGGCTTTTGCTTCCTTCGGTTTGTGAACATGAGCCCTAAGCTGCGGAAAGGAGTGGCCTTCATCACACTGGGCTACGTTTAAAAAAAAAATCGAGTACAAAATTGCAAAAATCCATTATAGAAATGTCCAAGGTTACAACTGAGCTGATTAAAACAGTCATTTTATTTGTGTTTGCATGTCTGAAAAAAAAGAAGCAAGGTTAAAACCTTGAAAAGTAATAATGGAGCCCAGAGAGGAAAAGTGTGGAAACCACCTATCTAAGCAATGCGGAAAACACGGAGGGTCTAAATCCCCCATATAGTAAACAATAGATCTGTCAATATCTAGGAAGTTTCTACGGAGTTTAACTATACAGTAGAAGCCATTCAAAATTTTCCAACTTTCCTTGATGGGCCCCTGGCTGGTCCCCTACGATTCCTTTTTAAACATCAACATTGTACTAAAATATTCCTTCTGTCATGATTTGACATTAAGTTCACTCCTGATTAAGTCATCTCCTGGTCAGACCCTGTAATTCAGTGAAAGGATGGAGTCAGAGTAAAAAAATATGCAAGAAGGGGTCACTGCCGTGGCTGGAAGTTGGAAGGTTTTCACTGGGAATTGGAGGGAAGTGGGCTGCCGTTCGGCTGGCGTCTGACTGGGAAGGGCCATTTTGAATGGCTGCTACTGTAACCATTAATGGTTCTTTTCAGATTATAGAAAATTGAGATTTTGACAACTTATGAAAAATCAGATAAGTTGGAGTCCAAGTTCCCTGCCTCTAATTCAGAATACTTAACCACATGAAGTCAGAATTTCCCTTAGGAAAGTTGGATGTTTCCCAAAAATATGACTGCCCTTTCATAGAAAACAGTGTCAGGCAGTTTCTCTTGGATCGTCTGGTGGTTTAAAACTTACTAAAGATACTCATAGTTGTTCACGTTCACGTTCTAAAGTTCTTTTTTCTAACTCACTATAATTGTGAAATGTACCACTCCTTTTGATTTAACAGCTTTATTGGGATATCAGACAAAGTGCTGGAGTGACTGCAGTGTTTATTGGCTACGGAAATATTCCCATCTGAACCCTGCAAACAGAACCCAGGAACTATGACCTTGGGTGCGGCGTTAATCCAAGATCTGGCCTCAACGTTTGGAGGTGAATAAAGAATATATAACTGTAAACAAACTAAAGAATATTCTGTTTCAGCAGAGCATGCATCTGTCAGCATGCTGTGTTACCTTTATGTGCACAGAATGAGGTTAGAAAAGAAACCTCAGATCCGCGTGATTACACCTGACTGTAAGAACAGATACGGATTCATTTACTATGACTGGATGACGGGGGCACAACAAACAAAAGAGGTTATTAACTCAATCTCAAAATGAAGGGATCACCTCAAAGGAACAGTCTGCCCCACTGGACAGCTGGTCTGTCTAATTCCTTTACATGTTTTCTGTATGATTTAGCAGCTTTAGAAGATTTTAATTGTAGAACAGTCCTAACAGGCTCGATGGGGTCCCTCTCTGCTCCTGTTTGGGATGAATAAATGCAGCAAAATATCCAAAAGCGATGAACCACTGAGATCTAAAATCCAGCCTTGGAGACAAGTCCTCCAGTTTGTCGCTAGTTCAAAAATCAAGGAGACAAGATAAATAAAACCTGAGCATTCAAGTTGAAAAAAATGAAAAATGGATTCCAGTTTAAGAGATCCCGTCATGTTTCTGCTGAGAAACAGCCTGATGTGTTTGAACCGAAATATAATCCTGTTTCATTTCATCAAATGAGATTTCTGTTGAGTAAAACATGTTTACATGCACCGCAAAAAAACACAAGTGAACTGTGACCCCATGGTGAGTTTCATGTCTGCTCAGAAGAGGGACATTTAAAAGGAGCAAAATCAGGTTATATGCCAATAAAAGATAAATAAAAAAAACATTTGATCCTTAAAAATAACATTAAATACATAGAAGGTCGGTCCTGTTGGCTAATAGGTCCTCTTTGAGCCTAAACAGAATTACAGCATCGGGCGCAATGAATGGACATTAAAAGACAGGGCGCCATCTGCTGGCAAAGTGACAGTTCGACGTGGTGGAAAACCAAGACAATTAGATGCAATAATTTACAATATTGTTTCAACTGTAGAGTCTAAGAGTACCATTGCTATCACTATTAGCAGCATTAATTAGGGCTGCAACTAACCATTATTTTGTTAATTGATTAATCCGATAGTTTCAGTCCTAGTAATAATGAGCAAGTTTACTAACTCATCAATCAACTTAGCAGCCACATCTGAACGCCTCGGCAGCTTTAGCTCCCGATTCAGTGAACGGCAACAATCACACTGCATTTTGAGCTCTGCTCCAGCCGCAACTCTCCTGGAATAAAATATATATATTTTTTTTTTCCACATCAATCATAGACTTTTTTTTTATCATTTCACACTTTGCTGGGAGGTGCAAACTGGTTTAGCCATAGTGGGTTGCTTCAGTGCCTCCATGTTATAGTAAATCAAAATAGAAGAATTATATCTAATAACCCACTGCACAAAATCAAAAAATAAAACATCAACATGAATAATAGGCCAGCTGACGAGTTAATCTTTTAGCAAACAGAGTGAGTTACTTGTGTTTGAATGTAAAAAAAAAGGCATCTAACGTGACCACGCACCCTTAATGTTCCCAGTCAGGGAGATTAATTGGAACACCTCATGAGGTCAGGCTACAGGTAAATGAGCTACTCAGTTCTAATTTAAAATGGCTACCGTCCTTATAGAATACTGAGAAGCAAGGATAAATGATTCACTATCAAATCCAATGGTTTGTATCTCATTATTATTATTATTATTATTAAGTCTATTTTTAAGTCTATTTTTGTAGTTACTGGTTAGAACGAGCCATAAACAACAAGAAAATCCCTGAATCCCAGATGCTTTTTGAACATTAGCTTAACATCTTTCTCACATCTGATATCTGCTGCATGAGGAACTTGGGCTTTCTTTGAGATTAAACCAAAAATATTGATTTGCCTGAGATTTTTGAAAGAAACACAACAAATCTGAGGAACGTGTCGTTTTCAAAACAGAATAGTAGTGTAACTCTAATGCACATTCAGATCTGGGATCAAGATACGTCCTATTGGGGCTGATCATAGAAGATGGCCAAAGACTCAAGCCAGAACCACCTCAGCACTTTGATTGGTCAGTTGATTACAGGGTGCATACCAGCCATCCAATAAACCTTCCCCCACTTTTATGTAGCTCAATAAAGGTGCACAGAGCAGCTGTTTTTTGGGTATAAGTCTTTAGTGTCTGTGCGCAGATATTGAAGCTGTCTGAGGTGGAAAAGTTTAATCTTTAGTTCCTTCAATATATAGATGACAAAATAAAGATCTGTGAAGCATAAACGTTATAAAAATGTCCCTCAGATGAGTTTCACACAGGTTAGTGTCTGAATGAATCTTTGATGCTAACAAATCCTTCACAGATCAAATCATGTCCAAAGTGTCACGCTGTCACATGACGAAATGTTTGCTGTGGTTTATCCAAGACTGGAACCAGTTCAGGATGGAAACACATTCCAGGTCTGAACGGAGCTCAAAGGTTTTATAGAAAGTTTACTTTGCTCAATTAACGATAACAAAAAATCCATCTGGATTTTTTCCTACAACAAAAGTGCTTTTTTAAAACAGAAATATGTATATTTAAATTGTAGTTTTAGAAAAGAAGTATTAGTTTATAACATGCCTGCTACAAACTAAAATATCTGATGCTCGACCAAAGACAGGATCCCTGTGAAAGAACAGTTTGCTAGCGAGTATCGAGACGAGCCGCTAAATCCACGTACCAGTACCTCTTCCAGGCAGAGATAACCTCCTGGCTCTTAGAAGCGTAAACATGTTTGTAGGCAAAGGAGTGTGTCAGGCGTCTGCGACCTGAATAAAGTGACTAGGGTTCTTAGTTACATGAAGGCTGAGTGTAACCTGGTTTTTGAAGTGCATGTAAACACACCATTCTGCTGCAGACAGCACTGAGAGACACAAAGAGTTGTATCATTTAAAACCCCAAAAGAGGAATGGAAGAGTGAAGATCCTGAGATGAAACAAGGTTAAAAAAGGGCTGGGAATGGAGGAAGAGGGAATCAAGGATGTTTCAGGATTGTTGTTTTTCCAGTTTCAGGATAAAAGGAGGGAAAACTATAAAGAGGAGGAAAGATGAGTGTCATCAAGACCTCTGAGGGCTACAGTACTGTAGAGTTTTAGCTACCTTATTGTGAACATGTGGGTGTTTGTGTATGTGTGTGTTTTATCAGCTGCAGTGGCAGATCAGCAGTCCAGCCACTAGTGGGAGCAGGTTGAGCAGAAGGAGCCAGAGAGTGATGGCCAGACCAGGCGAACTGGAGCAGGGATCTAAAGGCAACAAAGAGAGAGAATCCAGCTTTATAAACACGTTTTTTTAAATGTTTTGTCTTTCTAAATAAAGCCTGATTCTGTGGCCCTGATAGCTGCTGACCGA
Organism: Cyprinodon diabolis; assembly: GCA_030533445.1. Classification (NCBI taxonomy): domain Eukaryota; kingdom Metazoa; phylum Chordata; class Actinopteri; order Cyprinodontiformes; family Cyprinodontidae; genus Cyprinodon; species Cyprinodon diabolis. The sequence continues at coordinate 40,347,258 of CM060068.1, read as the reverse complement.
TGGGTTCGCTCCTGGAGGTGTTGATGGGCAGGAGCTGGTGGGGCAGGGGACAGTCATCACAGAAGTCAGTGCAGGCGGGGCAGACCAGGACGCCGTTGTAAACCCAGTCGCTGACCCGGACGCTGACGCTCAGAAGCTGACCCTTCCGGGAGCACAGGAAGGAGCGATCCTGCACGTAGACGGTGAGGCCCTGGGACGAGCACGAAACCTGAATGGAGGGCAGAGAAACCTTTTAGTTGGGGGCGTTGGGTCCATTTCATTAACAAAGAAATATAGAGACATAAAGGATTAAAGAATCCATCGTTCTCTCTCACCTATTTGTGGTATTCCTTGTTTTTTGATGTTTACTAAAAGCCGTCTGAGGCCTTTCTACAGCAGCCTGATTTATGAAAACCAAAAAAAAAAAAGGGGATTTTTATTTCCAATTTGTGGCTAAACAGATTCAGCATTTTAATGTTCGTCTCCAAGCTTCAGCTTAAATCATTCTGCCTTCTACAAACCTCAGAAACTATCAGCAATTCTTCACTTTGCTGTTGTAAGCAGACTTTGAATCAAAAATTAAAACAAGTCTACTGTGTCCATCTCATAGACACAGCGGACATGTACTGGTGGTTTGCAGTGGATGCAGAACAGCACAGATGGAGGACCAGGGTTTACGTGGTTGAGGGCGGCTGCAGGGGGTTGCTGGGCAGATTAATAACCAGACTGCTGAAAGATCTGGGGATCCAAGGCCAAGCTCGGCAACGGACCTTTAGCTCCCATTCCAGTGGCTCTGGCTCTAGATCAAAGATCTAAAGCCAGAGCTCTAGATCTTTGATCTGAGTAAACGGGGACGCCAGGTGGTCCCCCCCTCTGGAGATGTCGGGGGCTAGTCATCGAAACACTGATGAAGGAGGGTGCCCAACCTGGTGGAGCAGGTTTTATTTAAGCGTGAAGTATGCGGTCTTAAGGGATTGAAACCTCTAGTCCTATTGCCGAATCTTCTGCAGCTTCATCAGTGAATCAGATCATTATCCTTAAAAGCAGGTTATCTGAAACAAAACTTGATTTTCTTCCATTTACAACAAACTAACTAACAAACTGATATATGTGGTGCTCAGTTTTTGGGGCTGTTTTCTGAAGCAGATGTTGTTTTCCCTTCCTCTATTTACATTTTTTTGAAAAGCAAGACAAAGATAAATGTTACACAGGTCTCCATCTAAACAAAAATGAAACATTTATTAACAGATCAAAATAAACATTAAGAACGAATGACAAATAGATGAAGCAGCGATGGATGTGACACGGCTGAACGCATGCAAGCATTGTTTGACCTCCAGGATGCCTCTATATTTACTGTGAACAATTAATAAGTCAAGATGGAGAAGTTGGAAAAACCCTAAAACCCCCTAAATGCACCTGTTAGGTTTTCTTTGTGCTATGAGTTTAAATCCCTGCTCAGCCTTAAACTGACTGCACCTTGTAGCATCCAGAGCCCCAGTCTGGGTAGGTCATCTTCCTGGTGCACTGCTCCATGACGAAGGCGGACCTCTGGTACAGACACACAGAGTGCGGGCCGTACTGCTCCGCTCCATAATTCCTCCACCAGTCTGAACACAAACACAGTTTGATTATCTCAGCTCATCTATAAGCACAGATTTCTTTCTAGTGGGATTTTATTTGGTCCTGATGAAGACGGTGAAACTACCTGGCTGGTTCTCTGATACTCTGCAGTACGAGTTTCTCTGATACTCTCCGCTGAGATGCCAGCTGAACTCCTGGCTGAAGGGGCAGAAATCAGCAATCTCTACAGCACCCCCAAAGGACGACAGCTGATCCGGCGAGACGTCAGGGATCTGATCGAAATACTGACCAAAAACAAAGCACTCAGATTGTTCTGTTTCTGCACAGTGATAATCAGGGGACCTTATTCTGATCTTTATCTGATGATAAACTCTGTAGAAAACTACCATATAGTTCATCAATGAGCTGTTTCAGGTATGTTTACATTTAACAGGCGATTTCATTGATAAAATATCTAAACTTCACATGTTCACGAATTCTTATGGAGTACAGTGAAGATCTTGAAGTGTGTGAATATGTACAGTATTGCTCTGGATGCAAATAAGCAAAAAGAAGGCCCAGTTTAAGCTCGTTCTTTTTCTGATTATCCTTTCAGAGCATCAAGTTGCTTCATCAAACAGCTGGGCTGTCAGTTCTGTGATTTCCCAGGTGGGTTCAAAAAATAAATGAGGTTCATTTTGGGATGGCTGCATCCACTGATGCTGAGAGCATCCGTCTATAGTAGCAGTGATGCTGCTGTGGTTCAGTGATGTGGGGGTAATAGAGTACAGAATAAAGTAATCGTGGTTACGATTTAAAACCTTTGGAGATGCAGACATTTCTGAAATAATAAGATTTAGTACCAAAAATAAAAAGCCAAGAAACAGAAAAAGAGGAAGGTCTGGTTTTCTTAAAACCCACTAGTTTAAATACAGACCTGGGATTATTTCTCTGTGCTTAAATTCTGGAAGGAGATTTTAACAGTTCAGCATCAGATGAAGTTTTAAACGCTTTTTCTTTTAGCAATTAAAGGCTGAGCAAAAAAATCCCAAAGCAGCAATAACTACATCCAGCAGCTTTAAAGTGTTCATACGACACAGTATTACGGCTCATACTTTTTAGTATTACAAGACAAAAAAATTTAACATTACTTGAATAAAGTCATAATTTCTTGTTTTCACTAATATACTTTTTGGGCTTCCATGGTTCAGAGTGACTATATTTTTTTTCACTTTCTGTTCTTATAAAGTAGCTCACTGTGTGAAGCTGTGTGTCATGATTTCTCTGTTTATAGCAGAAAGGCGGCAAACCTGCTTTACAAGCATGTTTTTCTGCAGCTTGGTTTTTGTAGCACTTTCAATTTAGCTCAACTCCAAATATGGATGTCTGAAATTAAAGCTGGTTTCTCTTATTTACTAAGAGAAACCAAAAAAAATAAAAAAACTATTAATTTCAATTTCTAGCCGTATCGCCAGGCTCTAATTAAAACATAAAACAAGATTAGAAAAAAAAACAAAAAACGTGTGTCTTGGAAGACAAACCTAAATACTATCCTAAGCAGTATTTACAATAAAAAATAAGCATTTCCATCTGTTTAGGAAAGCTTTTAAATACTAGATTTACTCCAGTGTTGTTTTATTCTTTAGTTTAACTGTAGCACTCACTAAAATGTTAACTGTATTATAAATCAAATGTGTTATAATCATAACCTGTTAAAAACCATAAAAAGAAAAAACCTTAAAAATACTGTTTAAATGGTGACATCTCTCTGACAATATAGGGGAGTGTTTGCCTAGTGGGTTAGAAGAGTGCTTTTTACACAATTTACAGCAAGAAATATTGGGGGGAAAAAACCTGGATGACTTGTCCCCTGAACAGGTTTCCTACTTGGACCCACCTGGTACTCCAGGGGTAACTGTTGGGGGTATTTCTGCAGGTTACAGACAGCCACAGCCAACTGGTCCTGTCTGCAGGTCAGCTGCAGAGGAGAGGCCCGCACCGTGTCACAGAACGGGGTCACCGTGTGTCGCCTGCCAACGACAGTAAGAACATGAGACACTGAAGCTTAACCATGTGTTACATTATAGACTCTGGAAAATGTCAAAGCACAAAGAAAGTTAAGAGAAAGTTTCTTGGCAGACTCAGAATGTTCATCCTGATAATTTCTGCTTGGTAAGCAGCTTTTAGCTAAAGAAATGCACTAAAGAATGCTGATTAAGATCACTTCTGCCAATGTTATTGAAAAAGACATAAACATTCATGCAGAGGAGGGTAAATGACCTCCGTCTCTGCCGTTCCATCCAGAACTTGCAGCTCTTCATGACGAAGTCGCAGCCGAGGCCGCGGCCCCAGTCCAGCCTCTGAGCCATGCTGTAGTTGGCCCGGTACCAGCCGCTGTCTTCCATGATGGCCAGCGTGAGGCGAGAAAACACCCGGTTCTGGGTGTGGGAACCCGTCATGGCCTCATTCTGGAAGGAGTCCAACCGAACCGTGAGAAAAACCAACAAGTTCAGCAGCTTTCTGAGGTAAGGAGGGTTCAGGTTCTCACCTCCAGCAGCCGCTTCTCCCAGTGATTGAGTTCAGTTCCTGTTCCTCCCTGGTTCTCCAGCTCCATCCCCTCCAGGATGGGACAGTCAAAGTGCCTCCTCGCCTCCTCCTGCAGGAGGGATACAAGCAGTTACCTAAATTACATCCAGGCCAAAACTTCCTCTGCTCTCAACACATTATTGCAACATGGAAGGAAAATTATACACAGTAACTAAGAAAACTAGAAATTATGTTGTGTATTCTGGGTTGAATCCTTTTTTTTTTTTACACCTTCACACTAAACATTTAGCCAAAAATTATCCGGTTCAGCTGCCGCTCTGTTAGGGTTACTGTCGAGCTGGAAGGTGAAGGCTGTATTAAATCCACCGCTTTCTAGAACGCTACATACTGCCACATGACGCTGCCACCACCGTGTTACACAGTGGAGGATGCTGTTGTTGTTTATCTTTGCCTCCTCCACATTTTCCTCTTTAATAGTGAAACTAGTGCTGTCACACTTTTATGAACAATCTGATGAGCAGAGGTCTCCAATAACAAAGTACGGATACTTTGTAACCTCACTGAAGTCGAAATTTTGACTATCAATACTTTACAGAAGTAATTATTTTTTTAGACAACCATTTACTTCTACTCCCTATATCTTTTTTAGCTATTATCTCTACATTTTACTCCTTACATTTTAAAAATAAACTGGTTAGTTTTGTTTAATTTAACCTCATTTTCGTTACGGCCTATTCAGGGTTCCTACAGCATAAGGAAAGTTAAATTCAAGACTTTTTAAGACTTTTTAATGCCACTTGAAATAAAAATTTAAGACCAAATTTACAAGAAACACAAGAAAAACCCACTTGCGACAACTTTACCCAAAGGTTTATTTTAACATAAACCATTGCACTAACATTTCAAATTTTGAAAAAATGTCCATACAGGAAAGCTAAAAACACACAAATGACAGATAAATTAATAATTATTTAACTGAATTCACAAACTTTGTTTTAGCAGGAAAAAAACAAATCAGTTTTAAAGCCACAACATAACCAGTGTTAAGTCTTTTTTGCGACCATTTTTCTTTGTATCATTTTCTTAGTATGTTTGATCTGGTGATAAGTGGAGGCGTTGCAGAGACAAGGGTGGAACAAAACCGAGAAATACTGGCTGTTTCACGGTAACTCGATTTTGACGCTTTGTGTTTCGTGCTTCGCATGTGTGATTGTCTCCACTGCCTTAATTCCCATTGTTTCGAGCTTAAATCACTTCTTGCACAAAATCCACTGTGCCTCATGTATGTTCCCTGGTTTTAGCCATGGAGAAAACTCTTGGCTGGATAGACAATTTTCATTACATTTACACTTGCTCATATTTTCCAGACATAAAAGTTAATGTTGCATCTCCCAAATGTCCCGGCCGCAACAACACTTTTATTGGTTCTGCTATCGGGACGGAACCAATAATGGCGAGCCGTTTTTTTTTTTCAAATAAAAAAAGAATTGTCAATTTTAATGTTTTATTTAGATTACAAAAATAAATCGTAATAAAAATGATCCTATTTATGATGTTTTAAAAATTAAGACCTACGAAAGACTGATTTAAGACATTTTAATACCAATTAAGGCCTTAGTTTTATTTTGAAGAATTCAATGCCTTTTAAGACTTTTTAAAGACCCGCGGGAACCCTGCTATTGGTATAACAAAATAAAATCAAAATAATCTGTTTCATGCAGAAAATGTATTTCTTTTTGGTTGGACTCTGTGCTGCACCAACTTGTTGTTATCACCTACAGAAATAAATAATGTTTCAAGATGTAAAGTTAAATTTGAAAATATTGCCATTAGTTATAAAACCAAGAAAATTAAGTATAAGGAAGTTATCATCCATAATTGTGGAAAAATGTTCCTTTAAGAAGGTAGTGCAGTAAGGCATCTTTCCAATATTTCTTTTACATATTAAGTAGTTTTAAAAATGGTACTTTAAAAGTTGATGCTCTAACTTCAACAAAAGTATTTTCAAACAGTAATATTTCTACTTCCAATTGAGTAATAAACATGAATACTTTTGACACTTCGGCTGATTAGCGAGGAGGACTCATAATCCACATGGAGTTCAGCAGGAGGAGATGGTGAGAATAGTTTTCATATGAGCAGCTGTGCTGCATTTATTCAGACGTATCAGATTTAGAGACCTGGAACATCCTTTAAACTGACCAAAATCCTGTTTCTTCTCTTCCTGAGGACAAGTTTGTGTTTTTTGGTGACAGTTGTTGTAAATTGTAAAATAAGCTGAAAACTCTCTTAAACAGATTATTGACAGCATTACTAACAGCTGTAAGCTGAATGTGTGAGTCATAGAGGCGGCTCCTTACCACAACACGAGGAGTGACCATGACGTGCACATGGTGCCGCACCATCTCTCCCCCTCTGATGTCCCACAGTCTGCTGACCCTCCTGATAACCGCCTCGCTCCATTGATACAAGCCCAGGCTGAACAACAGGTTTGACATTCAAGGTTAGAGCTGGCAGCATCTCTGGAGGAAACTGGCTGATAACAGCCTGCAAATCCAACTAAATTCATAAAACAGCCAGTTGATGAAAAGCATTACAAGCAGGAGCAGATACATGGTTTGCATCTTGGACAACAGATCAGATCAGAGGCCTGAAATCCGCAGGAAGGAGGCGGTTTATTCCAGTTTTACCTCTCGTTGAACGCAGGCAGGCCGCTGGCGAAGCGAGGAGTCAGAGGTTTGCCCTCGTCGTCGTGGTAGAAGGCGAACAACCCAGCTGAAAACCCCTGATGGACGGAAACAAAAAAAAAGTGATGACATATAAACTAGGAGTTAAAGCATCTCAAAACTGCATTAAATGTAAGTGGACTACGACTACAGTAGGGCGTAAACAAGCTTGAGCTTCTACCTTCAAGGGGAACGGAAAACTGGAAACTGATATGGCTTCTAATTCTCCAGTGAATAACTGTGAATAACAGGACCTTTAGAAAATCACACCGTCGTAAACACTGACTGTCCACTGGGTGCCCATCAGCTGCAGAGGATTGATGTCATAAAATCACCTTCTGAAGCCAGAGGCTGTTCATTTCAATATAAGAGTGAGAAGATAGTCGATTACTCTGAAAGTATGAGTTTTCGACTCCAGACCATAGGTGAAGATGTCAGAGCCCCCTACCATCCCTTAAACATTTAGATTATCATCACAGGGACGTAGAAGATGATTTATCGGGGTAAAAATGTTACCTAGTGATTCTTTAACAAGTAAAGTACAAACCACCTCTGCACAAAGCTTTTCCATTTAGACTCCATCTTTGTTGAATAACGACTGCTGTAAATCTGCAGTTTCCGACACTCAAGCTTAGACCTTCCCATTAGTGTGACTGTAGATGACAGCTCTAGTAAACAGAGTGACGAAGATAAACACAGAGGCCGTTTTTCAATATTCGTACTTGTATGTTCTCATGTGCTCGTGAAACGTCTTCAGTCCAAGCACTGTTCCTATTCACAAGAACACAAGACAGAGAATGGACCAAGTCCATGAAAGTTGTTATCGCCCCTCCCTCTTTACCCAGCAAGCATCAGAGCAGCATTGTGCGTTTCGGGACTGACAAATGTCCCAGCATGCACCATGTCAGCAACAGCTTCCAGGGGAGCACTAACAGACCTCAGTATTAAGTTAAAAGTTCACTATTCTGTTGCTGTGGTTCTACAAAATTACGTTTTAAGATTATTTGAGGCAATTATACCTTTGAGCTTCACTGTTGGCCCATTGACTAATCTAATACGCAATAAATTAAACAGAGCTGGTCGCTCTCTGTTGAGAGCAACCGAGGCTAACCGAGGCTAACGTTAGCCTGTCTGCAGCAGCCCTCACTCAGCATAGCGGTGTGTGAAATACTATTTGCTCTGAAGGTGTTTTTATTTTAATTCGACAAAAAGTTAATTTGATTTGTGTTAATGTGTTAATTATCATTCCCCCTCTAGATGAAAAAAGTAAAGTTATTTTCATCTAGAAGCTATTATTAACAGGAGGTGAAACGCAGCGCCAGACGAGCCGAGCGTGTGGCGACGTAACGAGTACCCTTCTGTTCCGATTCATCCAGATTTATTCTGTGTGCCCCGGTCTCCCCGAATCCATACTTTCCTGTGCTCTTGTCAAGAACATACTTGGCGAGAGTTAAGTAAGTAAGAAATGGCTCGTACATCTATCAAAGTCAGGTGGGCAATCCCTGAAGGATAAACTATTCTTACCAGAGCATGGATAATCTCATGTTTGACAGTGGAGAGCATCCCTTCAAACTCCTGAGGCTGAGAGGAGATCATCGCAGGACACAGGTTGGCATAACCTGCTATAGGCCTAAAGCACACACACACACATAGTAATACTTAGTGTCATGATCTTGGTGCTAATGACTGGCTTAATTTTAATTCACCTTTCTAACTCTGCATGGTTTCTAATCACCGCTCATCTGATCCACCAGCTCCTGCCTATATTAAAGCTGCTTGTATCCAGTCAGCAAGGCCAGATTATTCTTGCCCTATCCAGCCAGTGGAGAGAGTGTTTTTAGCTCTCCTTAGTGTTTCTGATTACCCGACCTTGTTTTGCCTCTTAACCACTGAGCTTGCCTGTTGCTGTTCTGATCTGTTTGCCTGACCTGGCTTCGGACTCCTGCATGTTCTCTGGGGCTGCAGCATCTGGACACTCTAGGCGTCGCCCGCCGCATCATGCTAGCAGCCCACCAGCTGGATCTTAGCTTGTTCTGTGATTATGGACTGAACTTGTAAACCAGGTTAGCGACTCACATTCATAATCTTCCTCCGTTAGATTTACGTGGTCACTAACCTGTGTCTCTCCAGAGTTTTCTTCCTCAGACACCCTAGCAACTGTTACTGTAGATCTGCAGTCCATCAGTTTCATAATAAAAGCTTTTTAAGTAATCCCACTGCCTGTCCTGCCTGAATACTGGGTCGTCTGTTCTGAATCATGACATTTAGATGTTTCTTTACTCCTGGACTGATTTTACCATTTACTGCTCTGAGTTTCCCCCTCACCTGTCCAGCTCTGCCTCCAGCTGGCAGTAGGCAGCATAGGCCACTATGTTTTCCTGTCCGCAGCGCTCTGTGGTGATGCCGCTGACATAGAGAACGAAGTCTGATCCCTCCACCCCGGGCCCATCCGGGGCTCCCGTTGGGCCGCACGACTTCCCAGACTCACTGCACACCTTACATTGCTGAGAGATAAACATGACAAGGAATTAATACGTGGTAGAAGCCCCTCATTCCTTCTACCAAGCAGGGTGGAGATTCAGTAAGGCTGAATTTGACAAAACAAAGCAATTTGACAAAACAAACAAATTAGTTTTCAAACAGACTTTCCCCCATATGGATAAAAATTCTTCATTTCAAAAATAAGATTCTTCCGAAGGTTTTTATCAGGTTTTTACTTCATTTAAAAATATTTTTTTTTTACAAATGTTAACCAGCGCTGCTGAAAATCGAGTTACAGTTAATCAATTAATGGTTTATTAGATTAAAACTTGTTCTGATGGATAATGTCAGCTTAAAACAAACTTCATTTCAGTGTTGTAGTGTTGCCACCATCCAGTAGAGGGCACCTCTCATTCTTAAGCAGAGCCTTATGGAGCATTCACACCGAACGAACCGAATGACTTTTGGGCGTCAAAGCATCGGATTCACATGCAAAGTCTATGGGGGGACGGCGATGAGAGGTCCAATGGTGCATCCTAGCATCAGGAGCAACGCAAACGAGCGGTTTGCTGGATGTCTGGCACTGCAAACAAGAACTGCATATTTTAGTAGGATCATAATCCTGATGAAGTGACTGCACAGAAGACATTTTGAGGTCTACTTTCTGTTAAAACTATTTTTCCAACTCATAGAGTAAATAAAGCCAAGCTGCTATCTAGCTAATAATTACACAACAGAGCAGAAAAACAACCAGATCACAGACCATTGAAGCATCAAAGCAACTTGACCAGCGTTTGATCCAGCGTCCAAATTTCGGTTTCTAAGCACTTTTGACCACTTTTCCTTGTGAACTCAACATTAGTGGTTTTTGCAAGAGAAGTAATGCCAGAGTAAAGACAGATGCATTCAGAGTCCAGTCTGTGATTACTTACACAATTTAATGGTGCCAAGCATACAGAATGAACTTTATGTGGTTCTGCCTGCTTCTGGATCAACTCGTTATGTTACCACCTAACTAGCGCTCATTTAACTGTGCATCATGGTGGAGCCGTGCAACTTCTCAGTTTCGCTCTGAAGGTGAGGATCTGATGACTGGAAATCTAACGGCGTTATGTAAAACGTTTGTAACATGATAGACGGAGATGTGCTTGCAACTGGTTCGGTATTTGGAGAAGGCTTTGTGATTTAGCACGCTTCACAGTGACGAGTTTTAATATTCCCCTGAAAGCAACCAGAACCACCTGTTTAAAGACGCTTCTAGAAGCACCAAGTCCCTTTCAGCACTGATTACTGGATTACACTAAAAACAGAGAGCTTTATCACAGTTAAGGCTGATTTATACTCAGAAACCAGGTCGTCTGCACGTGTGTCGCATTGAATGCAAATGTGACCCCGCCCCTTCCCCAGACACTCTGGTGCACCTCTCCAAAATTGTAGGTGACCGCAGACAGGAGGCCTCTGATTGGTCAAATCTACATCCGCTCTACACTATGCATATTTCCTGTTTGGTAAATTACAGGCTTTTTTTGTTTGTATGACGCCATTGTGGAAAACGACTCATGATGATGGACAAGCTAGAAGAGCGAGTTGCATGAGAACGCTCTTTTTCACCCTCCTTTTCCTCCGTTGTCGCACAGACTTGCCCCCACTTCCTCACCACCTCAGCCGTATCTATAACCACAGCTTTTTTGTGATTCTCCCTCTTGCGTAGTGGCGTGGAATAACATGGCGCAGACCACGCTTTAATATTGGGCATAAATCAAAAATATCTGCGACAAGCTCACTGCGACACACTGCTGCAGGAGGATAACCAGCCCTTTAGCATCCACTTCAATGAAATAAAGTGTCAAATAGTCGTACAGCATATCAGACTATCCTCTTTTTATGTAAAGTCCTCTTGTATTGTTTACACTCAAAGTACCACTAATTATTCTGATAACATTTTAAGATCATCCATGATTGGTCAAACAGTTAATGACCCTTTCTGCTGCTGTCAACAATAGACAGGTAAAAAAAGCCTGATATAGCAAATGAATGGAAAAGGTCTTTTCCGTTGGCTAACCAGGGATTTTCCGATTAGGAGAAGTAAGCCCTCTTATCCCATTAGTTAAGTAGCTCGTCTTTAACTGGAACTACGTTAAGTTGCATTAAGACCTAATGGTGGCCTTGAAATATTTTTTTTTTCTTAACAACCAAAAGAATTATCAGGAGGAACTAAATGACTTGATAATCATTAGCATAACGTTTGACATCATTATTTAGCTCTAGATGAAAAGCCCAGAGAAGGACATGGGACATCAAGCTGTAGTTTCTGACCTGCAGGTGGTGCTGTGGTACGACGACAGGACCACAGCGGGTGACGTCTGCGCAGGCATCCTGGCAGTATCGATGGGGGTCACCTCTCTTCCTCATATACTGGTTGGTTGCACATTGCCTGAGAGGAGATTAGCAGCAGACAGGCAGAGGCTCATCAAATGGCACAGCGTTATTGGAATTCCCATGTATTTCCAAATGTTCTGAAGAAAATTGTGTTTTTTCCCCCTGCTCATCTATCTGAAAAATATGAATGTTGTTTAAATAATCAGGCTGGTAATGGGAGGTGGGGACAGACCTGCTGAGCAGCACGGGTCCCACCCTGCGCCTCACGCTGAAAGCCCTCTGAAGGTAGTCAATGGCCTGAGGAAACAGCTTGTCCTGGTGAGACACGCACAGTAAAAGCATGAGGCTGACTGAGGCTATCCTTGTTCTTATGATTTACAGGCATTTGCAGTTAGATACATCACACAGTCCAGAAAATACATCTATTAGCTTGTGTAGAAGCTACTTTATCATCATCATCAGGAGCCAAACATAATAGAGCAAAAATAGTAAAACTGCCCAGAAAAAAGAAAAAAAATCAAATACCCAAAGAGTTCGGATGAGTCATTATGTATATAACAATGCTGAATGGTTATAACCATCTAAAAGTCACTGCTGGTGGACAATGTTCCATCCAAATGTAGCAGTAACACCTCATCTGACTCCGGATCATATTATCAGGCCAAGATGAAAACCATGCTGGTGTTTGTTCAAAGGATTAAAAGGAACAACTGTGACTCAGAGATCTGATGTTTTCTTCATACCAAGAACTATTTCCACCCTCGGGGCCAATTTTTTAGACTAGACAGGGAAAAGACTTGAATCGCAGTGACCAGCAGAGCCAAAGCAACCCTCAGGCTCTATAATAACACACGCTTTTAATGCACACATTGACTGACTTTATTGATCTCACAGTGGAGAAATTTACTATTACATTGACCAATAAAAGAAATCTCTGCAAACAGTCATGCAGAGCATTAGAAATGCTTCTTTGCTCTTCACTCCAGATGAAAGAGGTGAAGAGAATGTGATCTGGAAAAATGCTATTTGAAGAGGAATCCATTAAACTAAGTCCTAATGATTTTTAAAAATAAACTGAAAACTTTGAAAAGAATAACATTTCTAGTTTGCATTTTTTTTCTTTCATAATTTTTCTGAAACAACAAAGTTCACTCCATAGCAAACACCCCTCTCAGCCTTCGGTATATATGACTATAGAAACACACCTTCACCAGTCTTCGTTTGTCAGCAGTAAGTCTGTAAAAACAGAGAGAAGTAGGTTAACTGACAAGAAAATCTCTTTCATTTGGTTTATGCAAGCAGTTCGAACTGCAATCTAAATCTAATCTTTTAAATCGGCCTCATGGAAGTTCAGGGATCTTTGTCTTCTGCTGATGAACTAGGTGGTTTTTGAGACTTGATAGTAACAGTAAGGTTTATTGATAGTTATCAGTGGGAGATGGAAGAAAGAGCAGGAGGGAAGACATGTAGAAAAGGTCAGAGGGCCAGAAATTAAACTCCAAATGGCCATGTCTCTATGCATGAGGCTCTGCTCTGCTGCTGCACAGCCTAATATCACCGTAACTTCATCTTATGTGATTTAACAACAAAAAAAGGCAACATACATGAAATTCAATATTAAATTGTTTCATTTAATTTTTCCATATAAAAGTGTGAAATGGGTGACATTTATTCAGTATACTCTGACATCAGGAGTCAGCCACCTCTAATGTCCAAAGTGACATTTTTGTGCTATTTGTGTTACAAAAATGCATCAAAACCACCAAAAACTACACATGCTCTAATTAAATGTTGAGCAAAAAAATATTTATTTCAATTCAATAAAAGAGCAGCAGATTTTCTTTTTAAACAAAATAACCATCTCAGTCTTTAACAGCAAAGGGAAAAAAATATATACCTAAATCCCTGAATAGAACGCTTGTGGTTAAATAGACACATTTTTGGTTTTTAATTAATAAAAGGTTTGATATAATGAAAGTTTACCTACTTTATCAGAATGAAGCAATTTTAATCACTTTCCTATTACTTAATAATAATAATAATAATAATAATAATAAATGTATAGTATATGCTGTCTATAACCACCATTGGTGTATTTTTGCTTGTGAAAAATAGCAGAACAGACAACATCATCATCAAACCACTTGCATATCAACTTTAGCTATAATATTTAAAACCAAACTGAAGGGCCTAAATAAATATAGATATGAAGGGTCATGGCTTCTGAAACCATTCCCTTAGAAAAAAGAAACGCAAGCAGTTATCCTTAGAAGCCCTGATTTTGTGGAGTTATTTTGGCCATAAGACTTTCAAAACCTGTATCTCCACCAACATGATACCAAAATGGAGAAGAAGGAATTAATAATGTTGGACTTTAAAAAGCTCAACCTAGTCTAAAGACACTAATGATTGATAGCCAGCCTTTTATTAAACCTGCTGAGGACTCACCTGTGTTACACCATGGGCTGAAAAATGAAATGCTAGACATGCCACATAAACAGAGATTAGATGTTCTTTGCATAAAGTTATGTTTTGTGATGTTTTTAATCATCCCAACATAATCAAATTAAGCCACATAGAAGATGTTAAAAACAAATCCTCACCAATGCAGGAGCCTATTATCCATTTCTCAATAACATTTTCTATAATGTAATCATGAATACACACCCCTTATTTCCAATTATTTATAAATATTGACTCATAAAAAAAAGAAAAGAAAAATTTACCTGATTTTGTGATTGTCATAAAAAAACAACTTCAAGATGTATAAATACATTTGCAAAGCACAAAGTAAATGTCTAAATCTGATGAACCAATGCTGTACTTACTGATCTACGCTGCTGTCGTAGATGATCTTTATCTTCAGCTGCAGATCGTCAGGAGAACTTCTCTTAGTTAGCCGCTCAGGCCGCAAGTACACTTGATGGACAACCTAAGAACAGAAATAAAGTAAGCAGCGATTATTATGTTGTCTAATTATCAATGTGTGGGGGGCTGGTAATGGGAGAGGAGCAGTAGGTCTACAAAACCAATAATCTCCATTTATCTTTGTTTCTTAGCAGTTTTATATCTAACTTTCATTCCAATGTTATTTTGAAGTTTCCTTTTATTTTGAAAAGTTCAACCCGGACGTACTTTTTTCGCTGTTGCTAGGAGAAACTGGGATAAAATTTAATATTCGGGGTTAAGAAATTGTGTTTAACTGTTTAATTACCTGCTGCAATTAGGTAAACAAACATAAATTATATTATAAATTTAGCGGATAAACCAATTAGCTTCATGTGAGCTTCTTAGCCTTTTAGCACATTCTTAAGAACGGATGAAAAGAAACGAAAGTTTCCAATTAAGTGACTTTTCAAAAAGCACATTTACTCTGTGATTTGTGTTCTGCGTCCTATAAAAGAACTTATTGTGCCATAGGACAGCTGAGTTGCTCACGCAGCTAACAGGTTAGCATCCTCAGCCGGGGCTCACCTCACTGCGGGAGGGGGCTGAGTGTCTGCAGGTACCGTGGCAGCCCGCCTGCACCGCGAGGAGCGACAGGATTAGAGCAGAGAGGAGACACTGGGACACGGACGGCTTGCCATCCCCTCTCAACCAGCGCTCCATCCTCTGATGAGCCCGAGAAGCAGGGCTGAGAAGCCCGAAGCTAACACAACCTCCGCCGGTCTCCGTCCGCTCCCCTCGGCGCTCGTTTCATTCATCGCTTGCGAGCTGAACCTGAACACGATACCATCCTGCAAAAACCGTCGATGTTTAGGCGATATTTATGGAGAGCAGCTTGTTAAAGACTTTAACAGCAGCAGCGGCTTCTGGTTTGTTTCCCCCTGTCAGCTGAGAGGAGCACCGGCTCCGAAGACCGTGTATAGACAGGATGTATCACTCGGTTATAAAACGTTATTACATCGGAAGTTCCACAGGCTTTAATTAATGCTGCATAGATCGTCTATAAGCGTGATGTGTTAGGAGCGTAAATAGTTGTTTTATGCATTAAGTGGCACACAATTAGAAAAAGACCCACATGATGAATTAGGATTACCTCATTCAGATTTGTATGCCTTTTTCTCGACTTTCAGAAAATAATATAGCAGACCTCCTCGTTCTCTGACAATGTTCCAAATACTTTTTACCCGTTTACTCGGGATGATAGATTTTGAGTATGTATGTCTTTAACTGTGCATTATTCTGATGTAAACCTAGAAGAGAGAATAAAGAATCCCCAATGTCCCCATTGGGGATTCTTTATTTTTGATGAGATGGAAAATAAAAATATCATCAGTGTCCCTGATTTCAGGCTGCTTTTCTACATGATCTCCTGCACTCCCCCCATTCAGCCATTTAAACTTGACTTTGCAGACTTGGTTCCCATGTATTTTTTTCAAATAAAAAAAAAAACTAAGAATTTTTTTCTATTTTAACATCCTTAACTCCACTGACATTTATGGACAGTGTCATTAATTCATCACCGCTATACGACTATTACCTGCAGACCAGTCAGTCATGCAATTCAGTTCTTCTACAAATAATGAAGTCACTCACATAATTTGACTTTTAAATTCTAACAAAAAGTTTTTCCCCCATTTTCCTATATTCAGGACTAGAGTAGCTGTTTTCAGTCAATTATTTTTTATGAACTTACACTGGGTCGTCAGTAGGTGGCAGTATATGGAGCCTTACAGTATTCCAATGAACAGACTTGAATGGCTTTTAATGTGCACATAGCAATTTGAAACAAGCCAGATTATTGTAATTTAAAAAATCAGTTTTACTATTAAGTCTTCCTTTTAGTTTACCATCATACCATATCCTTTCTTTGTGATATTTTCTCACCTAACCTTCAAAAATGACCTTTTTTCAACAATAAATTTTAACCCTCTAAATGGGTTTGTTTTTTGATTAAAATGTGTAGAGGAAAAGTTTTGAAGGGTTATTCGACTGTCAGTTTTTGATCACAAAAACCTGATATTTTGAAATGGTTTTGTATACCCTATTAAAACTGTTATAGCAGTAAACATTTTTTAGAAGTGATCCACAGTAGTAACCCCTATGCATCAATGGATTAAATATCATTACTTACATTTAGTATAGGGTATAGTAAAGCTTTCAGTTCACGATACCAAACACTCTCCGTAGGCACAGTGTCAATATCTCGGTGTCCACATCAGCAATGACCTCATGTGGACACTCAACACCTTATAGCTGATTAAGCTCCATCTGTAAGGCCTGTAGCCTAAGATGAGAGATGAAGACTACAGACCAGCAGGACTCCACTGCCCTGAAGAACATCTACCAGTTCAGACTCTGCAGATGATCCGGCATAAACCCTCAGCATGGACTCAGAAACAACTGTACCTTTTACAATACGAAGCCCGAAC
This sequence comes from Cyprinodon diabolis, assembly GCA_030533445.1. Taxonomy (NCBI): domain Eukaryota; kingdom Metazoa; phylum Chordata; class Actinopteri; order Cyprinodontiformes; family Cyprinodontidae; genus Cyprinodon; species Cyprinodon diabolis. The sequence goes on along the minus strand of CM060068.1, from coordinate 40,330,208 downwards.
CATATGTATGAAAGGGATGAAACTAGCAAATAATTACTTTAAATAGGGTTAGATTGTGTAAATGAACTGGGTCAAGGGCAGGTTGACCTATAGCTAACTTATTTCCATTTCTTCTTTGTATTCATTTTCATTGTTGCCCCCCAGGCTTTTTAAGTTCGCCCACTCCATAGCTCTAGTGTAAAAATGATTCATTTAATAAGCCTTTGACATTTATGCTTAGTAGTTTATAAAAATAGTGTTTTATTATAACAAAAATATTAGTTCCACAAATAATAAGTGTATAATTTGGCTAAAAGCCATTTAGAAGAGACTACCGGTATATATGTTGTTGAAATTGAAACAATGGCCAATTAGGTCGCTCCACACTTTTCCAGACCTTCCATTTCAAACTGGTGTGTTGTCAGGTTGGAAGAGGAAGGAGTTATTACTTATCTATTCCAACAATTATGATACATAAATGGATCAAAGTTTTTTGTAGCATTGAAGCAGTAAATGGTCATTTGACTAGAACTCTTAAGTAAACCTCTAAAACCACCTAAATACCAGTGGAATATGGCTTTACAGTGCTTTAGGATGCAGGGTCAGAGCTAGATGGGGGGCCAGGGGTGACCATGGCCACCCTTACCCAATCATTGGCCACCCCTACCAATTTTTCCCTCTAATACAGATGGTGGCCACAGTAATAATCTTAAGTGGAATATTCAAAACATTCAGTGAAATCATAGATAAAAAAAAAACTATTTTAATAAACACTTATAAAATAATCAATTTATGTAGATATTAGTGCTCGTAAATATCAATTTTAAGCAGGATGTTTATTGATACAAGTAGGTAAGTTATGACGATGGAAAAGATTTACGCCCCAGATCTCAAAACTGAAAAAATGTTATCCACTGTATGTTTTATATAGAAAGCACTGATGTTTAAATATATTCATCTACTTGTTAGCAAAGGCTGTAGCAAAATATAGTTTGTCTTTATTTAGAAAATATGAATGTTTTGCTTGTTAACTTTCCTGTTGGAACAGTGTAGATTGACCCTGAGGTACTGGCGCCTATCCACTTTTGGCCACCCCTCAGTCTACATTGGTTATTGCCTGGCCACCCTTATGAAAATGATCTGGCTACGCCTCTGTTAGGATATACTCTGGGATGTGAGCCTGGAATGCAATTCCTCAGCCGAAGAAACCCTGTGGACCGTCTCTACATACTGTGTTTGGACTAATCTGATTGTCTGCAGAACTCTGCTCACATCCTCCACTCGCCTTGCTCTAAAACTTTACACTACAAATCACTGGCTTATCCACTCCTGTTCACATTGGCGTCAATATTGTTCTCATACCAATAACAGCTGGATATTAAGGAAACTCTACAACTGGAATTTTTTTGGACAGATCACATCCTGTCATGATAGCAAACTGGAATTCACTGAGCTCCTAATTGAGATATTCATAAATAAACATTTGAAGAAATGGTCTGCGTGCTTAAAGGAAGGATTTTATTTTATATTTTTTTTACAAAATGCATGATAAAAAAGGCTTTAAACACAATAATCAGATAGAAAAACTTTTTCAAGCAGGCAAAACAAACCAAAGAGAAGATTAGCTCAAAAAGGAAGGAGTTGGTTCTCCTCTTTGCTCAAACATTTAGGCTATTGCCGTTACAATCAGCCCCCATCAATTATACTAGGAATAAATGGAGACCAGCTCCAACTAGATGAACAGTTTCACACAACAAACCATCTGTATGCATCTGCCAGCAGATCAATGGTGTTTTTTTGCCGTCACAAATAAAAGACAAATTGACTCTTTATTACCAGTCTTTCCATTAACTAAGAGTAGCTGCAATCATATTTACAGAGAGCATATTCATAAAGCAAGGCTGTAACTAGTTAAAGGAGAAACAGCAAATGCTTATTACTGAGCCAAAAGCTGGGTTAGAAAGCCCGAAACTTAACAATGCGTATAAGTGTGTGGGGTCCCATCAAATACACTGGATTGCACTGGAAAAAAAGGAAATCTAGATAAGTCATTTATTTCTTAAAATAAGTGCATTTGTTCTCGGATTCAGGAGGTAAAAGAGACAATTTGCCAATGGAACAAGACAATTTACACTTAAAATTAGAAAACACAATTGCATTGTCGTATTCCAAGTGCATGTTATCTAATTATCTTATTTTAAGAGTAGAAATACTCATTCTATTGGCAAACTACCTCCTTTACCTACTTAAATTAAGAGTAAATACACTTAATTTAAGAAATTTTAAATTATTTCTGGATCGTTTTTCCAGTGTGGTTCATGTTGGAAGCATCTATGCATGTTTTTGCTTCTTATTATGGGACGTTGAGTAGCCAGGTTTAGAAAATTTTGTTTCAAAAATTGTTAATTTAAAACTAAATCTGTGACATAGAACATGGAATTGGTGGAGGGGTGTGAATACTTTCTGGTGGCATCTCACATTTGTAAGGCTAATGCAGCAACTAGGCTTTACTTACCTAGGAGGCTGTATCTTCTGACACAATCAAAAGGCAAAGCAATGAGGGTAGAGTTCTGAAATTGATTTTTGGCCTTAAAACTGTGGTGGCTTTTTAGTTCAACCCATGAAGCCTCACTTATAGATATTCAGGTCCTGTTCAAGAAGTTGATGAAGACCAGAAATCACAAAGTATCTCAATAGAAATATGTGGGGTTATGAGGAACATCTCCACATTGACATTCTGATGTTTCTCCAGGGACGTTTTCCTGATGTCATCCCACTTCTACAAACCTTAGTGGCTCCACTTTTAATGCATAACAAAGCAGCAGAAAACAGAAAGTAAAAATAAGCAAAAAGAAGAAAAATATTGTTGTTGATTCCAAAAATCTCTATGTCTTAAAGACAAGTCAGGAATATGACCATTAACTTTCCATTCAGTCATTTGTATTTGAAAAACGTTGGTTTCTCAGCAGCTCTTCGCCGGATGCTTTTAAAATGTCAATTTTCATTTTCCTTATGAAGCCAGATCCCAGGAAGGGGGATGAGGATTATCCTCACCCTGCTGCAGGATGTTAAGGCGTTCCACCACACAGTGGACGGTTAATCTGGCCTCTGGGTCGTGATCCCAGCACTCTGTGATGGTGGAGCAGAAGACATTCATGCCCTAAAGCACAAAAATCAAAGTTAGGCATCAGAGGCACTAAATAGGCTGAATGCAGTGAGTAAGTCACCGATATGATACATCTTGGGTTTTACTCCAGACTCAAACAATAGAAAAAGCAGCTTTCTCTTTATGTTTGTCCTCCTGAGATGGACCAATATTTCAGTCATCATTTTGCTTTATTTGTTCACTATATACTTTCTTTATGAAATGTTTTTATACTTTCCTTGACTTGGTTCTTATTATCTTCATATTTTTGTGGGTTTTGGTGACTTGGGGGACATTTCTTCCAGTGGGGAGTCACTGTCCATATTAATTGATGTATCCCATGATTCACTTTGAAGTTAGTCTATGTTTTCTATGTTTATTATTTTCTATATCAACCTTTTCAGTCTATTTCAAGTTCAGTTGTGTTACTCTAGGGATATGGTCTCTATTGGAATAATTTAAAACATTCATTTATCACAGTCTTTGAGGTCAGTTGCGATTTCTTTAGGTGGTTGTCTTTTTCTGAAGTAAAAGTGTCATGGTTTTGGTTCTGTTTAAGTTTTATATTTAAGTTTTCATTGGTTTCATTTCCATTTTGTGTCATTCTACTTATATTTGCTTTTATTTGAGCTCTTAGGTATTTCTTGTTTGCGTTCTGTTGCCCTCTTGTTTCAGTCTCCTTTTCCTTAGCTCCCTCTAGATTCCTCTGTTCACACCTGCTCCCAATCGGCTGATTAGCCTGGTCTTTGTTTCTCTCTCCCATATATGCACCTCCTGCTCAGTCACTGTTGCTAGTTTGTCATCATTTCTTTGCCCCCTTGTGAGTATTGCTGTTTTTCAGTGTTTTTAGATTTTGTGGATTATGTTTGTGAATTTTTGCTTCTGTTTCCCTTTTTGTTATTAAATCTGCAAGAAACCACTCCAGCTTCAGTCTCTGCATTTGCGTCCTCTTCAAACCTCCACCCAATCTGACAAAAGCCTATTTTAGGTTACCGGTATTAAGTGTCACTTGATTTATTATTTAAAATAGTTATTGCTGAATTTACCAAATGAAAACAGTTGCAGTCCAATTACATGAAGTTGCTTTGAACTCTTCATATCGAGACAATAACTTACTACATATATAAAAAAATTTGGCTGATTTAAAAGGCGGGCTTTGCTCTCCCTGATGCTTTCATGGAAGAGCTCGCTGTGATCAAACACTTTCAATAGTATGTATTAAATGACTAAAATAATTCTAAAATCTGGCAGAAAACAATTGTTGCTTAGCAATAACTGCAGTCTATGTGGGAGTCTGACAGCGATGCCATGTTTCCCCCAAATTCTGCTATGGGTTTCAGTTTGTATGAGACCTGGTGCTGTGTCCACGTTGGGGGGATGTCAGGTCGTCCTCGATCCCTCAGAACCAGGTCTCTCATGCTGTCCACAGACGGCTGCTCACAAAGTTTGGAGCCGAATGCTGGCTCATAGCTCTTCACCGCTGCAGAATTACAAATGGTTTTGAATATGCTTGTGTTACAACAAGAACTTTACATATCGAAATCGGGTCTGACCTGCATGAACAATCCCCACCTTAAAATTGATGGTGTAGGACGACCTTAGCTTAGATCTATCTATCTATCTATCTATCTATCTATCTATCTATCTATCTATCTATCTATCTATCTATCTATCTATCTATCTATCTATCTATCTATCTATCTATCTATCTATCTATCTATCTATCATTTATTTATATATAATTCATCAATGTCTTAATTAATTTATTAATTTATTTACACATTTATTTATTCTTTAAGTTTTCATATATTTATATGTATATATTTATATTAATATGCGACTCCTCAATTTCCACTTTATTGAAGGTTAAATCAAGTTTTTCATAAACTGAATCTAGAGTTTTAACTAAACTAATCCTATAGAATCTACGCATTTAATTGACTTCAGACTTTGCTGTGCATCAAATGCATTCTTACATAGGGTCTGTCCCTTATGTGTCTCTATCTGCATTTAAATATGACACAGTTGGTGCTGCAGAGAAAATGTAGGAATGTTTACAATAAAAATAGGCATAAAGATGCTCTAATTAGAAATGTAAAATAATAAATATTCTTCTCTTTGCTAAAGGCACCATATGTACTGGCGAAGATTCTCCGTTATCCAGGTCATAGTTATTCCAAAAAAGTTTTTAAAAAATCGACTGGACTCCGTTTCCAAGTTGGAAGACGTTTCGCTTCCCACCAAGGAAGCTTTTTCAGTACAAAATTTCAGATATAGTGTAAAGTTCAATGCTTTTTAAAGCCTCTTTATAGAGAATTTGCATGTTTTCTAAGCCAAAACAAGGCTTTGTTTTTGGTCAACTCTATTAAGCCTAAAACTCTATTTAACGCTATTTCTGACATTTTGAATTCAAAAGGCTTCCTGGATGGGAGGAGAAATGTCTTCAAACTTGGAAACAAAGTTCAGTGGAATGTTGTTTAACTTTTTTGGAAGGCACCATATTCTTAGAAACTAAGAAGATATGAAAATATATTACTATTAACAAAATATTTTATAAAAATTCTTCATGCACATTTCTCTTAATATTTTAGCTAAATTTCTCTTAGTGAGCAGTGCCAATTATGACAAAGTGAAAGTCTGTGTCCAAATATCTATCAAGATGACATTGGAGCAAAGTAATAATAAATGTTCCATTGTATGTTTATAGTTCTAAAAGTTATAAATCTAAGCAGGCATCTTTGAGGACTGGAGTTGATTATCACAAGGTGTTGATAAGTGTTGCCTGTTTAAATTTTCTGGTCTCTTACTGAACTTGGACATAAATAACTAAAATATCCTCTCTCTAAAAAATTCACATCATGCATCTGTGTCTCTGATAAACCGGAATGCACTGTAGGTATTCACCTACCTCCAATGACCTCACACCGAGAAGCCATCTCCCAAAGGACCATAGCCATGGAGTACACATCCATCTGTTTAAAGGCCTCGAGGTCCTCCAGGTTCACTCTGGATTCGAGTACCTCAGGGGCCATGTATCGTGCTGTTCCTACCTAGATAAAAAGAATTATGGGAGTTACCTAATTGTATCAAGTATGCATAAAGTGTATTTGGTGGGATTTGGTTCTTCGTTGTGGAGGGAGCAAGTAAGGTGCAACAGTAGAGGTACCTGGTAGCAAGCTTTAAATTAATCAATATGCAGCATAGAACTCACACACTCTGGCACGGATTTGTTATAAGAGAATTTGAAAAATGGATACCCATGTCCACACGCTTATGACCACACTTAGCTTACAGTTCTCCAAGAAATGTCTTGTAAAAGTGTTGGTACTGATGCTGCTCTCCGTCAACCAAATTGATCTGATAAAGCACCTGCAACAAACTATTAACTATCTCCAAACTAATAAGTACATTGCCATGATCGGGTATTTTGCAGAGAAGCTTTGGTATCAATCTGCCATCTGGGAAGAAGGACACACACCTCAAAATTGTGCATATTATTGCTCTGATGTCGGGAGAAGTTGTGAGGCTTTAACATTGTATTTCGAAGCTCAAATCTATTTTTCAGACTGAAACTAGACATTGAATTACATAAAATGTTCAATAGGGTAAATTTTACAGAATGTAAGGAAAACATCCAAGTGCAGATGTAACACCTGAGGCTCTTTAAGAGTTAGCATGAGTAATAAAACATCTGTGGTTGGTACTGCAGGGTGTGGCTCTTGTGGCCTTGATATTGAAATAAGAATGGGGCTTACTACTCCAGAGCTACTAGAACTTTTTTGAATATATAAAAGAAATGTACACTTTGGCCATTTATTTGCAGAGCATCAGTCATGAGTGGTTTAAAGGATTAGCAAAGTTACCACAAGAAAGGCACAATAATCACATCAGTAGATCAAGTAGTTTTAAGTTGACTTTCAGAATCTTTGATAAAATAAGTAGCATACAGGGGATGCACTTTTTTGAGTCACAATTTACCACAAAAACATCATAATCTGCACACTTACCTGTCCACTGTTGGCATAGTCATCTACTGTTAGGGAGAGATCAAGCCGCAAAGCAAGACCAAAGTCACACAATGCGCACTCCTTTCTGTTCTTTACCACAACATTGCTGCTCTTTATGTCACGATGGGCAACAGGTACCTACAGTAGCACAAATAAGACACAATCACCAGCCATTCCTAATCACCTTTATCCTAAAGACACCTAATCACCCTTTTTTTTTACCTTACTTTAAACAAACAGGTAAAATAAATGAGCCTGGCCTAATGTAATTGTACTTGTGGTGATGGTTTCTCATAGTATTAGCTCACATTTCTTTTGGCCCAGAAGACCAGTGGTAAAGTTTTAGATTACTAATCCTTGTTCACAGATCCAGATCAACCTGGTTTTTCGACTTTTAATAGACTATTTTCTTACACAACAAAAGATTTTCATTGAATAGCCTCTCTGTAGGTCATGGTATCAAGAGTTCATAATTTAAGTTTACCTTTGGTATTCCATTGGTTGTTGTGTCACTGTGAAGGTGAGCTAATCCTTTGGCAATGCAACCTGCCAAGGCAATCAGCTCCTCCCAGCTTACTATGTTAGACGTAAGGAAGTCCTGCAGATTTCCAAGGCTGTAGAAGGCCAAGACCAACCAGTAGGTTTGGAGAGTGCTACTTGGTATCTCTTCGGCTCCAAGGAACTGAACTAAGTTTTCATGGTGCAGCGTAGGGTCAGAGAAGATAGAGCACTCGTTTTTCCAAGAGGCATATTCCTTACTCGGGAACACCTTTACAGCCACAGTTTTATACCGGTTGACTCCCCCTTTCTCACTGCGCAGCTGCCGTGCCCTCCACACCTCAGCAAAGCGTCCCTTCCCCACCATTTGATCCAGTTTGATGGGCAGGAGGTCATCCCTTTGCAATTCTGACCTATAACTGATGTCATTTCTTAGACTCAGCTCTTTGGTATGAAAATCCTCCTGTTCGATATCAAGATCCTCCCGTCTTTTTTCTCCTTCTTCGTCTCTTGGCACTGGTCCACCGTGTGGTACAGCCAAGGCCTGATAGAGCTCTGGTGTGGGTTTGGAAGGCCAATCATGGCGGCGTATCCGGTAGAAATAGAAGGCAGCAGTGGCCACTATGACTATGAGGATGAGAGGTACCAAGCTGATGACTACCACTCCAATCACATCCTTATTTTGCAACCTAGAGAAACCTGTAGACACAATAGAAGTGAATCTATCAAGGAAAATTGCCATTCCATGTTTTATCTTTTTGGTTATGGTCCTTCAATCTTTTTTACAAATTAATTTATCCAGTATCACACCAATTATGTACAATCATTAAAATTCCTGCTACATTCATTAAGCGATATTCCCTTCATCCATTGCTCACCACTGAATCCCTTGCTAAAGATGAGCCTGTCATTACATTCCTCTTCGCCTTGGCATCCACAGACCATCATGGTCCCTTCCACTGAAGGCTGAGGGACCATGGCACATTTTCTGGAGGTGAAATTCAGCAACAATGCTGGGTCAACGCCACCTAGGGGCACTTTGGGGTCATGGCACATCGTTTGCACCTTCACTGAGTCATTTGTCTTCCTCCTGCAAGTGTAGAAAACATCTTCATGTGACCTCCAACAGCTTTAAAATGAAATTTCTTGTCAAAATGACTATAATTGCTATAAAAAAGATAAACTGAGGTTGTTTATTTAAAACGATAAATCATGCTAATGCAATTTTAATCCATATTAATTTAGAATCCTGTTAGAGGTATACATTAAAGCCTCATTCAGACCAAGAACATGCTAAGGTGCAATGTGAGGGGTATGTAATGTGCGAGTTATATAATAAAAGCTCTAGAACCAAAGCAAAAATATCAAAACTGTGTCCAAAAAGTTAAACAGTCATTTCTTCAATATGCTGACTGAAATATTGTGCATATGCTTTGTACTGTACAATGGCCTCCAAAGCTATCTAAACTAAGAAATTAATTTGACAAAAGAAAAAAGGTAATCATGACCAAGAGGGTAAAAAGGACAATGTGGAGATAAATAATAAATAGTGCAACAGCCTCTTCAGTAGACGTCAATGTAAATCCAGTGAGAATCAAACGTATAGGCCTACATATTTCTTTAGAAACACTTAAAATCCTATTCAATAAATTATAGTATGTGTTCCAAATATTCTTGTTTCTTAATTAATCTTCCCATTATAAAATAACCTTTAAGACTCTTTTAAACATAATTTGGCCCAAATTTCTGTTTATTTTTTATTTATTTTCTATTGGTCTCATGTCGGGTTTTTAATATATAATACCATATTTTCACGACTATAAGGCGCATGTAAACGTCTTTTTTTTCCTCAAAATGTGCGGCGTGCCCTATAGTGTGGTGCGCCCTTTGTGTGTTGTTACTGCGGACGTTGTTGAGACCACCATGAGAACGTTAAAGGGGGAAGTGTGGGCGAGGATTTTGTATAAAAGAACAGGTATGTGCTTTATGCAGAACTCCTCATCTCCTCATTGAGGAGATGATGTAAGAGTGGCTGAGGGAGGTGTATGTAAGCAGACCAGGTGGTTTTTTCCAAGCATCACTATCGCTGTTAATCTGTGACTCCATGCGTGCCCATCTCACAGCCGATGTGAAAAACATGGTGAAACAAATGAACGCTGTGCTTGCTGTTATTCTGGGAGGTCTGACAAAGGAACTTCAACCGCTCGACATCGGTGTGAACCGGCCGTTCAAAGTAATGCTACGTTCACGCGTCTGCTGCTTCCTTTTTACTGCTTGTACTAGTTAGTTCTGACGCGCGGCTGAAGCAGCTTTGCTGCTCTCGCTGCACGGTGCAAAAGTGTGTCTGGGTTGGGCGAAGCTACTCTATCCTTTCTTTGCCTTGCAGCTATATTTGCTGTGATCAGTGGGAATAAAGTAGTTTTAATATGTTTTTAAGTGAGAAAGTCCACCTGAAAACTTAATCATTGCAGTCAGTTCATCCAGATTACCATCCTGCCTTCTAATATTATTTCTGTCGGAGCTGCTCAGACCCCCACATACCAGCGGTGCGCTGTCAGTAGGAATCCCATTCAACAGCAGCCTCTGGCCGGGTTGCCTTCTCGCGGTTCACCACGGCAGCTGGTAGGTGTTTTTCATCTAAATAATCTAAACTGGAGGCACCAGGATAATGAAAACAAACATATTCTGCCGGCAGATTTCTGCATTTTAAGTTAATTTATGGGTCAATAAACTGTTTCAGAGGAGTGATCACAGCGCTCTGTGTCATCAGCGATGTGTCTGTCTTACGACCAGCTCCCAGGTTTGATTAATACTTTGCACAGGTGTCAAGTAACGAAGTACAAATACTTCGTTACTGTACTTAAGTACACTTTTTAGGTATCTATACTTTACTCCATTACTTATTTGTCCTCCTACTTTTGACTTCTACTCATTACATTTTCACACAAGTATCTTTACTTTCTATTCCTTACATTTTTAAAACAAACGTTACTCGTTACTCTTGGCTTCGGTTTAAAGCACAGGTCACGGATTAGCGGACTGCGATGTTATGAACAACATTAAATCCAAAGATTTTGTCCGAGGTAAAGCTGATTTATTTGTTGTAGTCTCTTGTTATTCACACACAACAATAAACAGTGATTAGTCGACGTGGGTTTTAAAACTGCAAAGCTTTGTCTTCAGCTGAAAATCAAACGCGCATCTACACACACCAGTGTGATGCATTCGCGAGCGTCAGACAGCTATGGTGCATTCAGGAGCATGGGACATTTCATTCTTACAAGGAAAGAGACAAAAACGGAACGTAACTCATACAATAATGTATTTATTCAGAAACAGTGTGGGCTTTCTTACAATACTGAATGCTCTATAATTGTGTTTCTGTTATTTTTTGATTATTCACATCTGCTAGCTTTTTATAAAAAAAAATCAATAATATTACAGCAGCAAATTATCAAAGTTTTTCAAAAGCCTGTTTAAAAGTTCCAAATGAGGCTTCGGATCGTACAGCGACAATTGCGCTGTCATTGTTTTACAGGGCAGAATTTGCATTTGCTGTATCTTGTCTTTTAACTAGTGATGGATATACAGGAATACAGCCATACAAATGTAAACTGTTGGGATCTGGGGATGTACCACCTTCCTCCAGCAGAGTGCGCCGTGGGTCTCCTGGGCTGGAGCCCTCCAGCACACCTGAGACGCATCTACTCATCAGGAGACCCTCCCTTTATAAGCAGCTGCCAGACCTTCCTTCGACGCCGCAGTGTTGACCTTAGTTTGGTTAGCAACCTGAGCTTCTGATACCTGAAAGAATCTTAAGTTGTCTCAAGGGAGAAAACTGATTCTAACCCTCCTCTGTCTTTGCTCACAGGAAACCTGTCTCAAGCCTGTAGCTCTGGGTGAGCTTAACCTGCCTTCCAGCCCTGGTGAGCCAAACCTGAAGATTCCTATTTGGATTCCCTCTGCTTCTCTCTGTGTAGAGCTGGAAACTCTGATCAAAGCCTGCCATTCAAAGTCAGAAGCTAGACGCTGCAGCTGCTTGTGTACTCTGCTGAACCAACAGTCTCTGGACCCAACGGTTCCCTCACTCACAAAGAGAAACCTGGACCCCGTCAAGGTAGAATCTGAATTATCTAAAAGGACTCTTTATCATCTGCCTGCCAGCTAATCAAACTATCATCTCTGCAGACTTCAGTGAACCCAACCCGGACCTGTTCCAGATCCAGTTCATGTTTTTGTTTGTCAACATCTTAAATAAACTCTGTTAAACTTTTACCCAGCCTCCGTTGTGTTCTGCATGTGGGTTTGATATAAAACCAATCATGACAGAAAACTGCGGCCAAACACAAAACCCAGCAGATCACCTCCGGAGGAGGCTCGAGGAGCAGAATGCCCAAATCCAAGGACATACCAGAACCCTCCGTGAGTTAAATGCATTTATCGAACATCATAACCAGACCTTACAGACTTTCGCTGGCTATTTTGGAAATGCTAACGCTACGCCTGCAGTACTTCCTGTTCCGGATCCACTTCCGCCTCAAAGGTCACCGGCAGTGACGTCATTTCCTGAGTTCCGTCCAAGTCCGCCTGAAAGATTTTCAGGTAACCAAAAGGATTGTAAGGGATTTTTGTTTCAATGTCGTTTACTTTTTGAGCACTCTCTCGGCAGTTTTCCCAATGATAGGAAAAAAATATCCTTCATTCTCTCTCAACTCACTGGACGAGCTCTTGAATGGGCGGAGGCAAGGTTCTCTTCAGAGTCCAGTTTTTCTTGTACTTTTTCCGAGTTCATATCTGAGTTTTCCCAAGTATTTAACCACGACTCAGATAAAACAATTGATTCCCGAGCCCTCCTAAATTTAAAACAGGGAAATTCTACAGTGGCTGAGTTCTCCATTGACTTCCGGGTTAAAGCCGCAGCCTCAGGTTGGAACGAATGTGCACTTAAGAGTGCTTATTTCAAGGCTTTAAATGATAACATCAAAGACGAACTAGCCACAATCGACGAACCAACTAGTTTGGAGGACTTAATCCGTTTAACCATCAGACTGGATAACAGACTCCGAACTAGAAATAACTCTAGACAAAGAAGTCTAAATTTTTCTGTGTCAGCTCCTGCATTTAACAATGCTTCTGTTTTTTCTGGACCTGCAGAACCCAGTTCCAAGCCAAAGTCTAAGAACCAGAATCTTTCTTTGCCTGTCCAAGTCTCTCACTCAGATCGAGCGGAGGTCGAACCCATGCAGATTGGACACACAAGGCTATCTCCTGAGGAAACACAACGAAGATTTAGAGGCAATCTGTGTCTGTACTGTGGTGAGACTGGCCATTTCATTGCTTCATGTCCGGCTAAGTCAAAAAGCCAGGGCCCGTCAGAGGAATTGAGGAGTCTGACGGGCCATCTAAAAACTGAAAAAACTCCTCATCTGATGTTGCCTGCTACTCTTTTTTTCTCCAACCAGAATCTCACCTTGTCGGCTTTCATTGACTCTGGGTGTGAAAGAAATCTCATTGATTCAGATCTGGTCCAGCAATTAAATATTGAGACTTTCCCTTTATCTAAGCCTCTCAGAGTATCTGCTATTGATGGAAAGAAGCTTCATCAAGTCACTCATAAGACACAACCTCTAGAACTTTTAATCTCTGGAAACCATCGTGAAACATTAACGTTTTTTGTTTTTCCTTCTGCATGCTCCCCTTTGGTGCTGGGATTCGAGTGTCTGGAACGTCATAACCCCCATATCAACTGGGCTGAACGCCACATTGAGTCTTGGTCCACTTCCTGTCACGAGTCATGCCTTCGTTCTGCGGCTCCTGCTATTCAGTCCCCTGGAGGTAGGGGGGAGATGGACTCTCCTGACCTTACTTCTGTTCCTCCCGAGTATCATGATCTGGCACCAGTCTTCAGTAAGGTCAGTGCGACGTCTCTTCCACCTCACAGACCATATGACTGCGCCATAGATTTACTACCAGGAGCCCCTCTTCCCAGCAGTAGACTACACAACATCTCCAAACCTGAACGCGAGACCATGGAAAAATATATCAATGAGTCTCTAGCTGCTGGAATTATTCGTCCATCTTCATCTCCTCTTGGTGCTGGTTTCTTTTTTGTGGGTAAGAAAGATGGTTCCCTACAACCCTGTATAGATTACAGAGGCTTAAATCAGATAACCGTCAAAAATAAGTACCCCCTACCATTACTGGCATCAGCGTTTGAACCTGTTCAGGGAGCTACAGTGTTCACTAAACTCGATTTGAGAAACGCATATCACCTCCTGAGAATAAGAGAGGGAGACAAATGGAAGACAGCCTTTAAGACCCCCTTAGGCCAATTTGAGTATTTGGTCATGCCTTTTGGTCTCACAAACGCTCCTGCTTGCTTTCAAGCTCTAGTCAACGACGTCCTCAGAGATTTTTTGAACGTATTCGTTTTTGTATACATCGATGATATTTTGATCTACTCCAAAGACCTCTCAGACCACATGAAACATGTTCGTCTAGTTCTTCAGAGACTTTTGGAAAACAAACTCTTTGTGAAAGCAGAAAAATGTGAATTTCACCAACCATCTGTCACTTTTTTAGGGTTTGTGCTCGAGGGCGGGCAGGTGAAGCCATCCGAAGACAAGATAAAGGCAGTTCTGGACTGGCCTACACCTGAAAACCGCAAACAGCTTCAGAGATTTCTTGGGTTTGCAAACTTTTACAGACGCTTCATAAGAAATTATAGTCAAACAGCTCTACCTCTCACAACTCTGACTTCTGTGAAGAAGACCTTTCAATGGACACCTGAAGCCCAGAATGCCTTTGATAAATTAAAAAACCTGTTTTCCAGAGCACCCATTCTTATCCAGCCAGATCCCTCTAAGCAGTGTATCTTAGAGGTGGACGCATCTGACTCCGGTGTAGGAGCTGTTTTATCTCAGCAATCTGACTCAGACCAAAAGACTCACCCCTGTGCTTTCTTTTCACGTAGGCTCTCACCAGCGGAGCAAAATTATGATGTTGGAGACCGAGAACTTCTTGCCATTAAATTCACCCTGGAGGAATGGAGACACTGGCTCGAGGGGGCCGAGCATCCAGTATTGGTCTGGACAGACCTCAAAAACCTGGCTTATCTCCAATCGGCAAAACGATCCAACCCACGTCACTTTAGATGGTCACTTTTCTTTTCCCGTTTCAACCTCATTATCTCTTACCGACCTGGTTCCAAGAACGTCAAGCCCGATTTTCTCTCTCGTCAGTACTCCACTGATCAACCTGAGACACCCGAGCCTGTTCTTCCTGCCTCCTGTACTGTTGGAGTCGTTTCCTGGGAGATCACTGATCTCATCAACTCTGCCCTAGCCTCTGAACCCGACCCAGGTAACGGCCCTCCAAATAAAACTTATGTCCCATCTTCCGTCAGATCCCGACTGATCCAGTGGATGCATGCCGCTAAATTTTCCGCCCATCATGGAGTGAGCAGAACCATTGCCCTCATTACTAGACGTTTCTGGTGGCCATCACTACACAAGGACGTTAAGGAGTACGTTTTGGCATGTCCCATCTGCGCCAGAAACAAGACCTCACATCAACCACCTTCTGGCCTGCTGCATCCTCTACCGGTTCCAATCCGTCCTTGGTCACATATTGCCGTAGATTTCGTCACAGGTCTCCCAATTTCCAGAGGTATGTCCACCATTTTAACCATCGTCGACCGTTTTTCCAAGGCCTGTCACTTAATTTCCCTCAGGAAACTTCCCACGGCTTTCCAGACGTCGTGAAGCATGTTTTCCGACTCCATGGTATCCCACAAGAAATCCTCTCCGACCGCGGTCCTCAGTTCATTTCACAGGTCTGGAAAGCCTTCTGCTCTGCGTTAAACTGTAAGTCCTCCCTCACCTCTGGTTATCATCCACAGTCTAACGGGCAGACGGAGAGGATGTATCAACAACTAGAGTCCACTCTCCGCTGCCTGACATCAAATAACCCTACTGACTGGAGTCAGTTTCTGACCTGGATTGAATACGCCCATAATTCCTTAAGATCTGCTTCCACTGGTTTATCCCCGTTCCAGGTTTCCATTGGTTATCAGCCTCGACTCTTCCCTGCAGACAAGAGAGAGATATCAGTCCGATCAGTCCATCACCACATCCGCCGTTGTCAGCGTATCTGGAAGGACACCATCACCACCCTCAACCGCTCATCTGCCTCCACTAAACGTTTCGCTGACTCCAAGAGACGTCCTGCCCCTGACTATACTGTAGGCCAAGAGGTATGGTTATCCACACGCGACATTCCACTCAAAGCCATGTCCAAGAAGCTATCACCCCGGTTCATCGGCCCTTATAAGATTGCTCAAGTAATCAACCCCTCTGCTGTCCGCCTGCACCTGCTACCGACTCTACGAATCCATCCCACGTTCCATGTCTCCCAAGTTAAACCTTTCATCTCTAGCCCCTTGTGCCCACCATCCGACTCCCCTCCACCCGCCCTGGACGTCGATGGTCATCCGGCCTTCACTGTCTGCCGGATCGTGGACTCCCGTCGGCGAGGTCGCGGTTGGCAGTACCTCGTCGATTGGGAGGGCTAGGGTCTGGAGGACCGCACATGGGTCCCTGGTTCATACATCCTCGATCCGTCCCAGATCGAGGAGTATGAGAGCTCCCTCTCGTCGACATCCTTGGGACCGCCAAGAGGCGGTCGTTGAGAGGGGGGTACTGTTGGGATCTGGGGATGTACCACCTTCCTCCAGCAGAGTGCGCCGTGGGTCTCCTTGGCTGGAGCCCTCCAGCACACCTGAGACGCATCTACTCATCAGGAGACCCTCCCTTTATAAGCAGCTGCCAGACCTTCCTTCGACGCCGCAGTGTTGACCTTAGTTTGGTTAGCAACCTGAGCCTCTGATACCTGAAAGAATCTTAAGTTGTCTCAAGGGAGAAAACTGATTCTAACCCTCCTCTGTCTTTGCTCACAGGAAACCTGTCTCAAGCCTGAAGCTCTGGGTGAGCTTAACCTGCCTTCCAGCCCTGGTGAGCCAAACCTGAAAATTCCTATTTGGATTCCCTCTGCTGCTCTCTGTGTAGAGCTGGAAACTCTGATCAAGGTCTGCCACTCAAAGTCAGAAGCTAGACGCTGCAGCTGCTTGTGTACTCTGCTGAACCAACAGTCTCTGGACCCAACGGTTCCCTCTCTCACAAAGAGAAACCTGGACCCCGTCAAGGTAGAATCTGAATTATCTAAAAGGACTCTTTATCATCTGCCTGCCAGCTAATCAAACTATCATCTCTGCAGACTTCAGTGAACCCAACCCGGACCTGTTCCAGATCCAGTTCATGTTTTTGTTTGTCAACATCTTAAATAAACTCTGTTAAACTTTTACCCAGCCTCCGTTGTGTTCTGCATGTGGGTTTGATATAAAACCAATCATGACATAAACTCCTCTCAGATAGAACAGGATGCAATATTTGGCAATTTCTATTTTTATTTTTTCATCTCTTTTTTTTTTAATTCAGTTTAACATGAATGCATAAATACGTCATTTTATTTGAGTGTTAAATTCTGTTTAAAGTAACATATCATTAAAAATGTCTCCTGACATTTACTGGTTGATTTTCTTTATTCGGAACCCACAGATTTTTTATCAGTTACCCGTGGTTTAATGTTTCTAAATATATATTTCACGTCATGTGCGCCATCCAATGCAGATCATTGGCTCCATCCACATCTAGTGAAAACTAGTGTAATTGGATGAGTCGTATAACGCAAACACTCATTGGTTAGCTAAAGGAAATCATCACAAGCAAGCAGGTGTTCTTCAAACTGTAAACATGAATTGTCTATGCCATGCTAAAATGTCGGATTCAGAAAAACATGTCTATATGTCTGAAAGGTCGGACACAGGCGAGAGCGTATCGGGAGATGGAGACAGAGACCAACAAGACCTCCCTCATCCTTGGCCCTATCTCAAAGAATTTTTTGAAATAGACGAAAAATTGAGCTTTTAATTCATATAGTGGCATCTGGCTTTTTTCTTAAAGGTTACTTTATACTTTTATACTTTAAGTAGTTTCTGGAGCACATACTTTTCCACTTTTACTTGAGTAAAGAGGTCAAGTTGATACTTCAACTTTTACCAGAGTGTTTTTAAACTGCAGTATCTATACTTCTACTTAAGTAACAAATGTGTGTACTTTTGACACCACTGATACTTTGTAATAAATACATGAATAAAGTACAAACATACTCAGTTTTGCTCCTGCTCTATTTTTAAATACGCAGTAGAGGTATTTAAACATAGTAGAGGATATGTACCGGTATATAAAACCTGCGCCCTATAATCCGGTGTGCCTTATGTGTGTGTTAAAGGAATAGTACACCCAAAACATGATTAGCCTTCATTTTCTACTCACCCCCATGCTGAACAACACTCTGGAGTACTTTTTTTGATATCTCAAATGCATCTGGATATCTGGGAGGCTTCTTACTGTCTGCTGACATTCAAATAATGGAGGTCTATGGCACCCGAGGCAGAAAGGTCCATAAAAGTCCACAAAAAACGTGTCAATATTCCTCCATACTGCTCTTCCAATGTATTCCAAGTGTCCTGAGTGGGTAGCTTCCATAATTTACTCGAAACGAAGTCATTTAGAATGTTTTTAGAGCATAAACAGTAGTGTATAGGATTTCCTAAAAGCGCGCGCCTGCGAGTTCACGAGCCTACGGAAACCGCGGCAGACCAAACCAGATGAAAGTGCGCATTCAGCGTCTGCTCTTGATAATGCAAGCGTAGAAGAAGAAATGAGCTGTTTACCTGTGCAAAGAAAGAAACAACGAAAGAAAAATGTCTGAGGACTTCAGTGTTGAGGAAGAGCATGAGTTCTTTACCGAGCTGAATGCCCACTTTCATCTGGTTTGGTCTGCCACGGTTTCCGGAGGCTCGTGAACTCACAGGCGCGCGCTTTTAGGAAATCCTATACACTACTGTTTATGCTCTAAAAACATTCTAAATGACTTCGTTTCGAGTAAATTATGGAAGCTACCCACTCAGGACACTTGAAATACATTGGACGAGCAGTATGGAGGAATATTGACACGTTTTGTGTGGACTTTTATGGACCTTTCTGCCTCGGGCGCCATAGACCTCCATTATTTGAATGTCAGCAGACAGCAAGAAGCCTCCCAGATCTCCAGATGCATTTGAGATATCAAAAAAGTACTCCAGAGTGTTGTTCAGCATGGGGGTGAGTAGAAAATGAAGGCTAATCATGTTTTGGGTGTACTATTCCTTTAAATACAGTAATGGCACACATAACTGAGACTGTGCCTGTTAGTACGGTGCACCTTATGGTCGTGAAAATACGGTAATTAACAGAACATCAGTCCATTTCACAGCCTCTGGGCCTCCCCCAGGCCCCGTAGTGATCTGGTCCCACCCTGGTGGTTGATGTGGAACACTGTAGAGGTGCTGATGAGCACATGCTTGCTTTCAAAAGAGGAAAAGAAGTGCTAGATTGTACTCAACTCCACAATTTAAATTTGTTAACATCTCTACTGCAGGCTCAACAGCCCCTGGATGGGTCTCCACTGCCATACCATCAGTAGGGTGATACATTGGTAGACACCACCTTGTGTCTTGCGGGAACCACACCGAGGGAGACTTCCTGCTGCAGACACGCTGTCTTACCAATGACGGAGGAGCGCACCACAATCAGGAACTATTTGCACCCTATTCTGCTGGTGCAACCAGGGGTCTATGTGGAAGCTGTTGAACCACATCTGTATGGGGCACAGAGGAGCAAGTTGTCTAGAAATGGCAAAATCTTTACCCCTCACCGGTACAGAGGGCTCAAAACTGCCTTTACACACCCTATGAAGATTTGAGAGGTAGAAGGCTGGCAGGTCGGAAAACTGGAATACCACACCATAGAAGGTAAACCACAGATACACTATATTGCCAAAAGTATTTGCTCACCCATCCAAATTATTGGAATCAGGTGTTCCAATCACTTCCATGGCCACAGGTGTATAAATTCAAGCACCTAGGCATGCAGACTGTTTTTACAAACATTTGTGAAAGAATGGGTCGCTCTCAGGAGCTCAGTGAATTCCAGCGTGGAACTGTGATAGGATGCCACCTGTGCAACAAATCCAGTCGTGAAATTTCCTCGCTCCTAAATATTCCACAGTCAACTGTCAGCTGTATTATAAGAAAATGGAAGTGTTTGGGAACGACAGCAACTCAGCCACGAAGTGGTAGGCCACGTAAACTGACGGAGCGGGGTCAGCGGATGCTGAAGCGCATAGTGCGAAGAGGTCGCCAACTTTCTGCAGAGTCAATCACTACAGACCTCCAAACTTCATGTGGCCTTCAGATTAGCTCAAGAACAGTGCGCAGAGAGCTTCATGGAATGGGTTTCCATGGTCGAGCAGCTGCATCCAAGCCATACATAACCAAGTGCAATGCAAAGCGTCGGATGCGGTGGTGTAAAGCACGCCGCCACTGGACTCTAGAGCAGTGGAGACGCGTTCTCTGGAGTGACGAATCGCGCTTCTCCATCTGGCAATCTGATGGACGGGTCTGGGTTTGGCGGTTGCCAGGAGAACGGTACTTGTCTGACTGCATTGTGCCAAGTGTAAAGTTTGGTGGAGGGGGGATTATGGTGTAGGGTTGTTTTTCAGGAGCTGGGCTTGGCCCCTTAGTTCCAGTGAAAGGAACTCTGAATGCTTCAGCATACCAAGACATTTTGGACAATTCCATGCTCCCAACTTTGTGGGAACAGTTTGGAGCTGGCCCCTTCCTCTTCCAACATGACTGTGCACCAGTGCACAAAGCAAGGTCCATAAAGACATGGATGACAGAGTCTGGTGTGGATGAACTTGACTGGCCTGCACAGAGTCCTGACCTCAACCCGATAGAACACCTTTGGGATGAATTAGAGCGGAGACTGAGAGCCAGGCCTTCTCGTCCAACATCAGTGTGCGACCTCACAAATGCGCTTCTGGAAGAATGGTCAAAAATTCCCATAAACACACTCCTAAACCTTGTGGACAGCCTTCCCAGAAGAGTTGAAGCTGTTCTAGCTGCAAAGGGTGGACCGACGTCATATTGAACCCTATGGATTAGGAACGGGATGTCACTTAAGCTCATATGTGAGTCAAGGCAGGTGAGCAAATACTTTTGGCAATATAGTGTATTTCCTGTGCTATGGGCATCTTTCAGGTCAATGGATATAAACCACTCTCCTGGACAGAATAAGGAAGGAAATTGAACGTGCAGAGCATGCAAAAGTTCAGAATCTCAAGGAAGTAGTACAGCCCCATGAGGTCAAATACTGGTTGAAGGGAACTATCCTTCTTTGGATTTAAAAAATAGACTGAGTGAAAGCATTTGTCCAGCAGATGTGGTGGAACCACCACTATGGCCCCTTTGTTCAGAAGATTTTTTTTATTTTCTGCACTTGGACTGTAGCCCTTGAAAGCTCTGTGACCGAAGTTCCCCTGACTTCCAATGGGGTTGGAGGCTGACGGTGGAACTGCAACCTGTACCTTAGTTTTAATACAAATGCATCTCTGCGGTGGGCCAGGTGCTGTTCCAGCCGCCTGCCGCAACCCGATAACCTGAGTAAGAGTTCTATTAACCAGAGGGCTACAAAGAGCACTCCAACCAAAAAGTCACAGGTATGAGACACACCAAATTTGTGCTTACCTCTCCAGACCTGCAATTACCAATAAGCTCGAAAACACGGAACGATCAACATGCGAAGCATGGCAAGTTGACAGCGAGAACATCAAGAGCCTCCCAGGTGTTATTTATAGATATCACCTGCATGACTTTATTTAAATCCAATGATAACCTGTACTACCAATGGCAGTGAGGAAGGAATGAAACAAAAGAGAAATTTCCATTTGCATTTATTCTATCGCTATAGGAGCAACGAGCCTCCTAAAAAAAAAATTATATTCAGGTTCTGCTACTTGAGGGAGTTAAAACTTAAAGCTCTGGTCCAGGGAAGGCTTGAACTCACTACCTCACTACCACTACCTAAGTATTGCTCTGCTGCTTACTGTCATATAAGTACTAAGCACTAACCTACTGCATCACTAGAGCTTCGTATGTGTGGAATTGGACTGCATCTGCTCTCACAGACCAAAAACATGACAGGTTGATCGATAATCCAAAATTGCATTAAATGTGTGTGTATAGTTGTGAGTCTCAATGTTACCAGCAACCTGTCCCTGCTTTTTGCTGAAAGATGGCTGGAGATATACTCCAGCATAACCTGGCAAATAAGTGGTAGAAGATGGATGGATGTTCTTTATTCATGTTGGTTTTATTTGGTGCTAATATCACTTTTATATTAACAATTTAAATCATTTAACTTTTTTTTTTTGAAGACCAGAAATGTAATTCTGTCATATGAACACATTTAATAATGCAATTGTAAATTAGCTCTGAAATTAAAGCTAGTTTGGAATTATGAAAAAAGAGAAGGGCAGTGACTAGATTTCTATCTAGTTACATTAATATGACAAAAGGACAATTATTAACTTATCTTTTTTGCCACTACCAAAGACATATTCAAAATCCCCCTTCTGGTAAAATATCATAAAGTAAGCTAGCATGATCCTCAGTCTCTGCTCTGTATGTGAAACACATAAATAGGTGTTAAAAGTTAACAATCTAAATCTCTTTCATTGTTACTGTATGTGACATTGTGATGTATATCCTCTGAGAAAGATTTCTGTATGCTGTCAAAGTAAACTCTTCATTTTAGGTTCTCTATTTTTGCTCTTAGCTCCTTCTTATCTCCACTTTTCTGTGGGAAGCCCTGGTGATCTGGACTGGCTTAAGCAGGAAATGAGAAAAAGGGCAGACTAGGGAATCCCTGTGTAAGATCGTTATCTAAACAAAGTCGGTTTTCTTTTACTTTGCAGGCGTATAAACAGGACAAACAATCTCAAATGACCGAACTTCAGCTTTATTTCATCTTCTTATGATAGTCAGTTGTGTGATTCATTATGCTGGTCAACACCATGGTGAAGAAGCTAAGTGGAGCTGTTTTTATTCTCTGGCTGTTTGGACTAGTGCCAATGGAGAAAAAAATGAGTGCTCCATTTTGGTATTCCTCAACGCTACAGAAGGTATTTTTATTCCATCTTTTTTAAACACTATAAGTAAATTATAACATAAACAATCTAGACAAGACAAACACCAGCTTAGAGTAAATGAAAACAATGATCTAGTGTTTAACCTTGGGGCCAAAAACTGCAGTCATGCATTTCCAATAACTGGCAACAGACTATTTTCATTGCCTAGTGAAAGTCCAGACCTGGACTTTTAGTTGGCCATTTAAACACTTAGAGGGCATTCTTTTTCATATAATCCCCAATAAAAACAAAGTTGTGCAGTTTTTACCTTATCTTGAAATGCTGGTGAAAATTCTTAGTCCTCCATTTTTAGTAAAGGCTGAACTGCTTTGTACACTCATGGTATATATTTACACATTTGTTTCTGTTTTTTACTAATGTGCACAAACACTTGATAAATATGCTTCAGGCTGCATATTAGTTTTGGCACAGACACACCAGAATTTTACCACAGAGGGAATAAAATTATTCGGTTGCTATTTATTTAGTCCCGTTGATTAAAGCTGCTAGAAGAAGCAATATATAAGCAAACATGCTTATACAAATTTCAATAAGCATCAGAATACAATGAGGTCGGTTATTTAAAGTTTTAGTCATGAGATAAGATTCATTTATGATGTAGATGAATACCAGCCTAATAAGTGATTTCCTCTCTGGTCCCAAGTAATTGTTGACTTGTGACATCTAATTTAATGTTTAACATTTTCTAATCAGACAGACAATTATGTTGAAATTCTAGTATTTCAAATTATAAGATAAAACAAAAACACATATAAATAGTACAATTTAAAAATAATACATCTGCGCAGAAGAAACACTGTTTCATATCAACTTTGAAATAAACATATAAAACCAATCTTTAAAATAGGTAAGCATATGTTAGGATAGGAAAAAGCTCTTCAACTGGAAATATCAACAATTTTCTTGTGATTTGATAGCAATACACCCACAATAACATTACTTAAGTAAAAGTAAAATGTATAGAAAAGTAAAACTACTCCCAAAACTACAATAATTTCGAAAACTCAGTCAAGTAATTTAAATGAGTAAATGTACCAACCACCTCTGAATATATACACATTTGAATAAATATTTGAAAATTATAGACCTGTACTTTGTAGAATGTGTTGTACCTTAAGTCAGCTAAAGCTTGTTAATGATTCTAATTTCTGTGATTAGGTTTTAGTTTTAGTTAAAAGTTTCCTGAAATGGAATTTGTTAATAAGCTGGAAAAGGTCATTTCTAAATATATCTAGATAATGAGATCTTTTTGTCGTTTGAATGTGTTGTCTCCTGTGCGGCAACCAAAATTCCAATATTTTCTGATGAATGTTAGGAATCCTGTCTGTGTGGTTTGTGTTTTGTGTGTTTGTCTTCCTTCCTCCACCAGGCAGCGCCTGGTCCTGATTCACCTCCTCACACACCTGCAAAGGGTGTTTGCTGGTTTTGGGTACTCTAGCCAAGCTGAGTTTTGCTGAGTCAAACTGAGTTTTTTGTCAACCTGAGTTTTAATCTTGCTATTTTTGTCTTTGCCTCTAGGCAGGAAGTCATCCTGCAAACTGGAGGTTTCGGACCTTCTCTCCCTGGAAGGATCAACTGAGCCTCAAACTGAGCTGGGGATTCAAACTGGAGGTTTGGATGCACTTTTCTCCAAGGGATCGTTTGAGTTTCACACTGAGCAAGGGATTCATCTGCACCAGAGTCCATTCACGTACCGCAGGAAATCTGAGTGGCAGTCAGTTTCTCCGTTCTCCTACAAACAACCGCATTCTGGGTAAACCCTGTCCGCCCTCCACCGAATGAGACAAACACTGGAACACCCCACACCGACTGGAGTCAAAGAGTCAACCACTTTTCTGGAAACGTGAGTCTGCGAACCTTTTCTCCTCTTCAAGTTCGAGAATCAATTTTCCCACTGAACCTGATCTAACCGCAGTGACTTCCCCTCACCTTTCAGTTCCGGTTGAGCAGTGTTCAGAGCAACACTGGAATCTCCACAAGTTTCTCAATAAACCTGTTAAACTTTTTCCTTGGTCTCTCTGTAATGGTTTCTCTGCATGTGGATCCGAGCTCTTGATAAAATCATGACAATGAAAGCAAATTGCCAGATTACATGAGAACCATTCAGACCCCCCAAGGATACCAGTCTTTATTGGCACAAAAAACTATTGCTCCACTATTGTCATTTCAAACCAATAACTGACAGGTTGGACAAAACTTGGTGTTCAGAAAGGAACTCAGTGTTTTTCCAACTGTTTTTGGAACAGTAGATTTAAAGCTGGTCTACCAAAGCTGAACAAAAAACTCCAAACACGTTAACCAAACCACTTAATGAAGAAGAGTGGTCAAACATACAGCAAAAAAAAAAAAAAAAAAAAAAAAAACCTTGCCAAGGAATATTAAGCTCAACATCAGAAAACATGATTGAGACGTGCTTTTGGGCTTATAGACACTCAGTGAAGGGATATTGCTGAATAAGGCTTAAAAGAAGTTTGTGGGGGGGGAAATACGGCACAGTGCAGAGTATTAAAGAGCCTCACCAAATAGAAACACAGATTTCTGTATCAGATTCACAGGTGGAGGTCAGGTTGCAGTTGCTGAAGCAGATGTTGTCTTTGCACCGAGGTGTGGAAGCATCGCACCACTTACACAACACATATGCTCCTAAAGAGTGGACAGCACCTGGAAGACCAGAGGGAGAGAACATTGAAGTGATACTGTATGATGTAGATTGTTTGAACAACAGAAACATTTAAAGCCTTATGGTTCATGAAATGCAGTGCAGTATGAGTCCAAACATCTGCAAAAACTATGGAAACACGCCTAATGTAGTTTTTTTAGTGACTTCAGCATTTGATTTTAACTTCTCCTTGTTAGGATTCCAGTTTGTGTGGGTTGTTTTTGTGTTTTCCTCTCTCCACCACCAGGTGGTGCCCTGTCCTCGTTGGGTCTCCCTGCACACCTGCGGCTCGTTGGGTCATTACCGGAGGAGTACTTGAGCAGCGGGCTGTCACTAACTCGACGCCAGAGTGTTTGTCAGTTTTGGGTACTCTAGCTGAGCTGAGATTAGCAGAGTCTAAACCTTAGCATTGTTTCTCTGAGTCTTATCTCGGTTTTTGTCTTTGCTCTTCGGCGGGAAGCCTTCCTGTGTAACTGGATAGCCTGGTCCTTCTCCCCCTGGAAGGATTTACCGAGTTCACACTGAGTAGGGGAAAATCTCCACACGATCCGTTCAAGTCTTCATCTGGAAAACCAAGTGACAGTCCGCTCCTGTACTCCTCTGGGTCCAACGTGTGTCTGCCTGTCCGGTCTCCAACGAGTTTCCTCTTCTCTGGATTAAACCCCCACAAACTGGATTCAAGGATTAACAAGGAGCCCCCCACGAGTGAGTTTCTCTCCAGCATATTTAAGCCTCAGTCATTTTTCCTACAGTCCCTGAACTGATCACTGTGAACTCCCCTCAGACTTTCCGGTTCCGGTTCACCAGTCTGCTGAGTTCCAGCTTCCTCTTCAGTGTTTTTTCTACATTCAATAAACCTGTTAAACTCTTACCTTTGGTCTCTGAGTCGTTCTCTGCATGTGGGTCAGATCTCTAAAACCATTATGACACTCCTGGCAATAGGACAAGGTTAAAGGCATCATACTGAGCTGCCTGTGGTGATTTAACGTTGTGTGAAGCACCTGTGGCTGTTTTTTTTTTTTTTCTTTTTGTACCTTGTTTAATTAACTTGGTAATTATGTATGTCCAGTTTTTTTTATTAAACTGGACTCTGAGTCAAGGATTTTAGAACAACATGAAAGATTCAATTCAATTTATTTATATAGTGCGAATTCACAACAAATGTCATCCCAAGGCACTTTACAGTTCACCAGACCACACAGTCAAATTGATTCAAAGTTTTCTATCTAAGGAAAACCAGTTGATTGCATTCACTCAAATCCAATCCCTCACACTAAGCATGCTTGTAGCGACAGTGGAGAGGAAAAACTCCCTTTTAACAGGAAGAAACCTCCAGCAGAACCAGGCTCAGTGTGAGCGGCCATCTGCTGAGGCCGACTGGGGTTCAAGGAGACAGAAGCAGAGATACAAAAAGCAGCTGTAAAAGGCGGCCCCGTCCTGGAAACACACAGCCAGGCAGACGAGCTCCAAGCCAACTCCCATGTCAGAGGATGAAGAGAGCACATCCAGCCAGCCACAGTCAGAGAAACAGGACTACACTGAAAAACAGACTAATCTCAAACATCTATAAGCAAAGGTGTTGATGGCAGCAGCACAGCTGATATTTCTCTCCAGGGTGTTGTCACAGCTAAACAGGAACAGTCGAGGCAAAGCCAATAGGAGAAAGATCTACATCTTTCATCAGTAAAATAGTTTGGAAATTATCCTTCAAAGTAAACAAAGAATAAAAAGGTTTATTCATCATTAAATGTTATGTTGAATAAATTATTGGATATAAACCATATTCAGACTTTTTTTGTTGTTGTTACTCTCTATGTACCTGTTTTATTAATATGTTTGTTTAATTTTTTAGCCTTTTAGTTCTGTGTTAAAGAGTTGTAATAAAAAAAAAAACTCCAAAACACATGAACCCAGATTAACTTTTAGTGCCAGGCTCTGTCCTCTCCAGCGTCTTAAAGAGAGCCAAGAAATCCTCTCTGCGCTTCTCTACAAGTGGCATTTCATACACACACATACTTGCTCTTTGTTAGATGTGAGATAATGCAGGGCTTTTAAGGATGAACCGTACATTGAATGGAGGATCCTACATTTCTACAGTCAGGAGGCTTTTCTCACCGAAGCACGAATGGACTCAAAAGCACCAGTTAGTCGACCTAAAAATTGTTAAAGTTTAAAAACTACAGAGTGAATTATGTTGCATTATTTGACTATTTTGTGATTGTAAATAAAAAGAAAAAAATGAAAATTAAAAAATATGAAAAAAATGGAATCCAGACATTAAACTTTAAAAGAAAAAAAGACTTAAAAGATGTTTTGAGAGTAACTTTGTTTTTTTGTCTTGGATTTTTTAATTTATTTTTTGGTTATTTTTTCATGCGATATTTCCTGTTTGTATTTGTTCAAACTTTATGTGTTACGTTTTTTTTTTATTGTTTTTTTTTTTTACAAATTTTATATTTTCATCCATACAGACCAATCTATACAGAAACTCATCTCTGTCCTTATTCGAGAGGGTAACAAAAAAAAAAAAAAAAAAAAAAAAAAAATAGAATATCTGAAAACAAATTTTGAAAACCTAAAATAAAAAATAATGTAAAAGAATAGCATATAAAAATTCAAATACAGTATATATATATATATATATATATATATATATATATATATATATATATATATATATATATATATATATATATATATATATATATATATATAGAAAACACAAAAGTTCCTCTACAAACCTTTTTTTCATCCAGATATTTTTCAGTTTTATTTCTAAATTGGTTTTTTGTCAAAGCTTCATTTACAAGCGTGTTGTTTGCTTGAAACAATAATGGAACAAAATTCACTTCATAGAAGCACTAACATTAGTTTGATTTTAGACCTAACTTTGCAAACATGCTCATCAGAGATGGGAATGTTGCATGTTTGGCTTCCATTAACATCCAGTGGTGTGGTCACCAGAAAGCCAGAGTGGATGAGGAGTGGAACTATAAGACATTTACCCCCAAAATCTTGCTTCTTCAACCCACAGATGACTAGTGTGCCCACTTGTTGCCAAATTCAGGTTAGATGGACCCTACTGCTGCAGAGACCCACCATCATGGTGGATATAAGGTAGCATCTTGACAACAAAGCAATAAGTGATGAGGCTGATCAGACATTTTAGAACAATCTATCAAGAAGGGGGTGAGTCTTTATAGACTGCTTGAGTAATGTTAGCATGTTCTCTACCCTCAGTAGATATCAGGTTTACACCCCCACGGTGGTCTGCTGGATCTCTTGGGGATTTTCATTAGTTGGGGATCAATATGCACCAAGCTAAAAGCTGTATCCAGCCCTGAGAGGACGCCACGCCCTGCTGATACTGGAACAAGGGGTGTGGCCAAACCACCAAACTATGCAGTTTCCCAGCATTCAGTCTATTTTGTTTGTGTTTTGTTTTGTTTTTTTGTCCTGAGCAAGTGGTTAAATGGGTGTGACATTAAAAGCACCAAATTACGATATAAATTAAACTTTAGTAACCTTGGATTTATTGCACAGTTCCGACAGAAAAAAATGTTTGTGAACCATAATGGAGCCACTAACTATGAAACAACATGCAGTCATGTTGTTGAGGGTTAACTTAACTAATTATCTATCATCAATATAAAGAAAAACAGGCATGAACATTCCTTTGTTGCCTCTGCTGAGACTTTTATGAATAAGGAATACTTCAGTTAATCACTGCTTATATAATTCAGGATCTTATTTAATTAATTTGTTCACTTTTTTAATGTTTTTTTTTTTAATGGAACGGTTAGACGTGCATTAAAAGTATTTCAGTTTTTTTCTGTTTAGTAACACTGTTCTTTTAACTCTGCCTTGTAATTTTTATGTATCCATCTGTGGACATTTGATAGGCAACAGAGTTATTTCATCTTATCATTTTGCTGTGATTAGAAATTCCAGACTAGTTAGCTAACAGAGCCCCACTGTAGCAGTGATGATCTGTTACTGCTAATTATTATTTTATTAAATAAAACTGTGTAACAGAAAGCTTTATGTTAAAAGACTGCCTATGATAATCTGACACCATAGATTGTGGAGACAATGCTGTGAGTATTTGCTCTCCCACAGACTTGGCCTGTAAGAGGACAAAGAACCAGAAATGAAGACAGGCTGTGTAAATAAATTGGATTTAATTTAATTTGGGGGTATAAGGATTAACTATGAGTTGATGTGCAAAAAATAAGTTAGGTGAACAGAGTATTGAAAGACATGTAATGTCATAAAAACAGCTAAAATATAACCTAACAACAAAAATAGATTAACAGTTAAAAAGAAAAAGTTGTTAAAAAGACACATATTATACCTTAATAAACAAAAAAGTCAAGAGTGGATAAAACAGTCACTGACATCAGCCTGGCATTGGTTACAAAGTCATCTCTAAGACCACTGGACTCCAGCCACAATGAGATGTATTATCAGTCAATAGAAATAATATGGAATAGTTTAAAACCTTCTTAGGTGTGGCTGACCAACCAAAATTACTCCAGAAGCAGATCCCAGACTTATGATGGAGGTCACAAAACAACATAAAAAAAATCTGTTTTTTCATGACTCAACAATACGAAAGAATCTGGATAAAATCTGCACTAACAGGATTTTTAATGGGAGAGTAGCTGCTGATTTAAAACATCTAAAAGGCCCAAATATCTTGATGTTCTGCAGGTTTTCTGGGAAAATAAGCAAAGGTGGCTTTTAGAAATATGAGATATCTTAGATCGGGGCTGCACTGTGAGGCAGTTTGTAGCAACGTTGCCTTGCAGCAAGAAGGTCCTTAGTTTGATTGCTGACTTATGGTCTTCCGTAAGAGTTTAAAAACAATCCCCTGGACTTGGTTTCCAAGGTTTTAAGACATTTCAATTCCCCTCCAGAAACCTTGGAAACCAAGTCCAGTGGATTGTTTTTAAACTTTTACGGAATGACTATGACCTGGATGACTGAGAATCTTCATCAGCAGACCTAGGGTCTTGCATCTGTGCTTGGGTTCTCTCCAGGGACATCGGCTTCCTCCCGCATCCCAAAAACATGACTGTTAAGGCTAACTGGTGTCTCTAAATTGCCCTCAGTGTGTGTCCATGGCAGTGCCTCTGCCCTGTGATAGACAGCGATCTGTCCAGGGCGTACTCTGCCTTTCATCCATGGACTGCAGGAGACACTGCTGGAGAAGTAGAGGGAGAAAAGAAAAGAGATTTCCCAATATAGCTGAATAAAAAATATATATATCTGCAAAGAACAGAGCAGTGTACAAGTTCGAGTGTCCATTATTGTAACCTGGGGGAATTTATTGCCTCTAAAGGAAAACAACTAGTGGTCTGGTTCACTCAATGATCAACTTAAAGCTGTTTTTTTAGTCTGGTTTTGCTTGTCTGACTATATAATTCCCACGCCTTAATGTTGGTAGATCTACTGCACTTTCATTCATTATTTCATCTGAAGACAATAACAAATCTTCAATTACAACAAATTATTGAATGATTAAAGTACATTTACCTATTTTATGTAGTTTTATCCAATCAGTTCTTCTTCAGGTTCTGGTCATTTTTAAATCTTGTTTTTCTTTTCTTGCTTGCCAAAGTTCGTGGGCATTTGCCCTGACAGATGGCAGTCAAGGTTTAGAGCACCTGGATAAAAGCTGATTGGACAGAACCAACAGCTCCTACTCGTTGAAGTCCCTGATAGAGCACTTTGCTCTGAATCTGCCGGTTCACTAGTGGTTCCTAGAATTTCTAAAAGTAGAATGGCTCCTCTCCTGTGGAACCAACTACCAGTTTTACACCCTGTCTATTTTTAAGGCTAGGCTTAAAGGCTAGGCTTAACTTTCCCTTTTGATAAAGTTTATAGTTGGAGTGGCTCAGGTAATCCTGAACTATCTCTATAGTTATGCTGGTATATCTATAGCTTAGACTGCTGGAGGACATAGTTACCCCTTTGTCATCATTCCGCTTCATTCTATCTCTATTCTCCCATTCTGCAGAATCTATTAGTTGGGGCAGTCGTGGGTGAGCGGTTAGGGTGTCAGACTTGGATCCCAAAGGTTACCGGTTCGACTCCCGACCCGCCAGGTTGGTGGGGGGAGTAATTAACCAGCTCTCCCCCATCCTCCTCCATGACTGAGGTACCCTGAGCATGGTACCGTCCCGCCACACTGCTCCCTTGGGGCGCCATTGAGGGCTGCCCCCTTGCACGGGTGAGGCATAAATGCATTTCATGGTGTGCAGTGTTCACTTGTGTGTGCTGTGTCACAATGACAATGGGAGTTGGAGGAGTTTCCCAAAGGGCTTTTCACTTTCATCTCTAACGTTATGCTCTCTCTGCTTTTTCTCATAGTAGCTTTGCCTTGCTGTTGCTGTTTGGCTGTGACGCCATCCAGGAGAGAAATATCAGCTGTGCTGCTACCATCAACACCATGGTTTATAGATGTTGGAGATCGTTTTTCAGTGCAGTCCTGTTTCTCTGGATGTGCTCTCTTCATCCTTGTCTGCCTGGCTGTGTGTTTCCTGGACGAGGCCGCCTTTTAAAGTTGCTTTTTGTATCTCTTGTGTCCTTGAACCCCCAGTCAGCCTCGGCAAATGGCCGCTCACACTGAGTATGGTTCTGCTGGAGGTTTCTTCCTGTTAATACAGAGTTTTTTCTCCCCACTGTCACTACAGGCATGCTTAGTGTGAGGGATTGCATTCGAGTCAATTAGTCAATGCAATCAACTGGTTTTCCTTAGATAGAAAACTTTGAATCAATTTAATTGTATGATCTGGTGAACTGTGAACTTCCTTGAGATGACGTGTTGTGAATTGGAGCTACATAAATAAACTGAATTGAATTAAATTGAATTAAATTCAGTTCATTCTTACCTCTTTTATGAACTCAGCCTTTCCTTTTGTAAATCAAACTCTTTGAGTTGAAATATTGAAGACATGTTTTTCTAATAATACCAATGAATCTTCATTCCTTTCCACTCTTTCCTACAGTTTTATCAGAATAACCACAACAATGAAGTTTGAGAAACAAGCAAGAACGGATATAATCTGTAGGAGGGCAACTACTGCTTTTAGACATGGAAGGCTATAAACAGAAATAAGGAAAAGCTTTGCGGACCTTCTATTGTGAGATCTCATGTCCTGATATAGCTTTAAAGTGAGCAACGCCCCAGGAAAAGATGAAAAAGACAAAGACTGTGATAAAGCATAAATTAAACAAAAATGCTTTAAAGGAAAGATGTTTGATTTTGCTCCAGTAAAGGGATCATTTAGGAGAGAAAAGTAAACCAGCCTAGAAGCTCTGGATGTTAAATATGTTACTGCTAACAGATCAAGTACATAATGCTGACTGCTGTACTTTTACTCTTCAACACTTTAACTTTAAACTTGACTGAAAATAGGTAAACAGAGGCCTACTTTTAGGATTTTCTAAATATTCTGCTTATTGAATGAAATTTGAAAAAAGAAGAAAGTTGACTTTATTCATGCTTTTAATTAAATAAAAGGCAGGGGAAACTGTTCCCTTTCCAAAACAAAGCGACCCCCTCCTCATCCAGCCCCCAAGCCTGGCTGTCTTTAAATAACTCAGAGGAAAAGAAATAAAAAGCTCCCAACTGGCAGAACTCACCGGCTGTCAGGAGGACCAGGAGCTCGGTCAAATGCGTCCAGCACCGAGCCATGTTGTGTGGGAGGAATCCAGTCTTTGTGTGGTTAGGTCTACATGTTCTGCCTCTATGTGAGCAGAGAGAGAGGGAGACGTCCAGATGTTTCTCATCCAGATGGGGTTTGGCCCCGCCTCTTTCATTTCTCCACATGTGTGACATGGAGCGAAGGAGCCCCAGCTGACATGTTGGCTCCACGTAGATCACCAAGCTGCTATTAAAG
The DNA here is from genome assembly GCA_030533445.1 of Cyprinodon diabolis. Lineage (NCBI taxonomy): Eukaryota > Metazoa > Chordata > Actinopteri > Cyprinodontiformes > Cyprinodontidae > Cyprinodon > Cyprinodon diabolis. Next base: position 40,296,863 of record CM060068.1, on the reverse strand, counting down.
CTGCTATTTCCTCATTTTAGACTAAAAGGCAGAAAGGAAAACCTTATCTAGCAACAAAACTTTCATCTGATTTGTTTTAACACACATAAAAAAGGAAAAGCTATATCTCTAAATTCCTATTTGGGTCTTTCCAGAATTTTAGAACAATTTAAGTTCCAATAGTTAAAAATATGTGTTTTTTTTTTCTTTTTTCTGCTTTCACAAAAAACATGAAAGTAATGAACGAAATTTTCCCCCCCCAAAAAAAAAATCTTTTAAAATTAGACGTATAGGAATAGGTAGATTTCTTTTATTACATTTCAGGAGGACAGTTTAAAGTCACAGAATGTTATTTAAGATTATATTAATATGTGGTGAAAAGGGTTAAAATTACGTATTTGAATTATTTGGACATTATATTTGAATTTAAAATATAATGCAACTGACAAAAAGGAATAGTTAGAATCACAGTAGTGTTCTAAATAATATTTAACAAATCCTCCTCTGAAAGGATAAACAGGACGGCTTGTTAAAAACATTAAATATGACAAAAGGAGTTCAGTCTGGATCTGGTACAAAAGGATATAAATCAATGCTAATGAAGTTCTTTATCTAATCACACCCTAGATGTGCTTTACTTATTTACTGACAAACAATTTTAGAGCTTAATTATTAAAATATGGAATATGCCTGTGATGCATTGAATAGATATAAACAATATCATAAAAAAAAAATCTGATTTGAATCAGATCTATGAAGGATGGACGAGAGCAAAAACGCCCATGATGGGGTCTTCAGCTCTTTAGAATTTATAAAAGTATTTAGGAATCAGTTTTACTACAGTTACATATTGTGTCAGAAAAAACACTTCTCAAAAAATAAGGAACACTTAAATAACATCCTAGATTACATGTTTTCATTGAATTTTTTGTTTTGTATAAAGTTGAATGTGCTGACAACAAAATCAGACAAAAATCCTTAATGGAAATTACATTTTATTAACCAATGGAAGCCTGGATTTGGAGTCACACACAAAATTAAACTTTGATGTAATGCCTTTAAAACAAATCAAAATAATTCCTCTCAGACCTGGACTAAGGCATCCACCAACTCCTTGGCAGTGATGCAACCTGACGTTGTGGATGGATGGATGGATGGATGGATGGAGACATGATGTCCCAGATGTGCTCATTAAGATTCAGGTCTGTGTGGTGGGCGTGGCCGGCCATAACTTCAATGCCTTCATGTTGCAGCAACTGCTGACACACTCCGATCTCATGAGGTCTAGCATTGTCCAGTATTTAGGCTGCTTTATGCTCAGAAACCATTTCATCTGCGTGTGTGTCGCAGTTAAAGCACATATGCCCACACCCCCTCTGCAGACACTCTGCTTTACCTCCCCAAATTTGTAGGTGACCGCGGACAGGAGGCCTCAGATTGATCAAATCTACATCTGCTCTACATTATGCATATTTCCTGTTTGGTTCCTTACCAGCTTGATTTGTTTGTATGACCACCATTGTGGAAACCTCCATGTGCCCTGCTGTTCAGGCCTGTCTCCTGGTGGCACCTCCAGCCTCTGGATGCTACACAGACAGACACAGCTAACCTTCTTGCAACAGCTCGCAATGATGTGCTATCCTGGATGAGCTGCAATACCTGAGCCACTGTTGTTGGTTGTAGAATCCATCTCATGCTACCACAAGTGTGAAAGCACCACCAGCATTCAAAAGGGACCAAAAAATCAGCCAGAAAGCAAAGGACCTGAGAAGTGGTCTGTGCTCCCCACCTGCAGATCCACTATTTCTGAATGTGTCCTGCTTATTCCCAATTATTCCCACCTATTGTCTGTTCCATTTGCACAACGCCATGTGAAATTGATTTCAATCTGTGTTGCTTCCTAAGTGGACAGTTGGGTTTCACAGAAGCTTGATTTGGTTCAAGTTATATTGTGTTATTTACATGTTGCTTTTAATTTAAAATAACACAGGAGTGTATTTCTGTCATTTTGTCTGTGGCTTATTTGAAATTCAAGGAAAGTCTCCTCCGATTCTGGAATAACTTTTAATTTACTGTCAAATCTATAAGTTAACTACTCTTTATGTTTATTCATACATTAAATGTATTGCAATAATCTATTTTTATACATCAACAGAAAATAAAATAATTTTTATCTAAAGGTTCTGATACTTTTTTTTATTTATAATATTCTGATGCGTATTTTCACACAATTATCATTCATGTTTAATTTGTAAAGATACATTAATATGTGTTTATATATGAAGGCTTTATTGTCATGAGTAGATGAACTATGCAGACTTGATAATGAAAAACAAGAGAAGCAGAGGAATAGTTGTCATGATTGGTTTAAGGTTAAACCCACATGCAGAACACAAACGGAGGCTGAGTAAAAGTTTAACAGAGTTTATTGAAATAAGTTTTCACACAAAGACATGAACTGGATCAGGTACTGGTCCAGGTTGGGTTCACTGATGTCTGCAGAGACGGACAGTTTGATTAGCCAGGCAGTCAGATGATTAATTGAGTCTTAAGATAATTCAGAGTCTACCTTGAAGTAGTCCAGGCTTTACTTGTGAGAGAGGGAACCGTTGGGTCCAGAGACTGTTGGTTCAGCAGAGTGCACAAGCAGCAGCAGCAGCGTCCCTCTTCTGACTTTGAATGGCAGACCTTGATCAGAGTTTCCAGCTCTTCTCTGAGAGCAGCAGGAGAAATCCAGATTGGAATCTTCAGGTTTGGCTCACCAGGGCTGGCAGGCAAGTTAAGCTCATCCAGAGCTTCAGACTTGGGACAGGTTTCCTGTGAGCAAAGACAAAGGCAGATTAGAATCAGGTTTCTCTCTTGAGACAACAAAGATTCTTTCAGGTAACAGAGGCTCAGGTTTGCTAACCAAACTAGGTCAACACTGCGGCGTTGAAGGAAGGTCTGGCAGCTGATTATGTAGGGAAGGTCTCCTGATGGGCTGACGAGCTCCAGGTGTGCTGGAGGGCTCCAGCCCAGGAGACCCACGGCGCACTCTGCTGGAGAAAGGTGGTACATCCCCAGATCCCAACAATAGTTACATTTTCTGATTTTTTTATTTGTTTATAGCCTACCATATTCTCCACAATACACTGTTTTAACCCCTAAAGCCTGGACCATGAAATAACTGACAGAAATTTTTATTTTTTTTATTTAGAGATGTTATTGAGGTCTTTGAAAAATGAAACAAAAGAATATATATATATACATTTTGTATAAGTAAAATTTGATAATTTATTTGCATCAATTTTAAAACATTAGGCATTTCTGCTCACGTGTCTGAGTGTGTAAGTCAGGGTTTTTAAGATCACACTGATGATCCCAAAAACTCATGTATCAAATATGAAATCATTGGTTTTAAAGGGTTAAATTATTTATATGCGTCAATTCGCATTACCCGGGCTTTTATTTTGACAGGACTTAAAAGCTGCTTCCGTTTTGATTTGATTTTATAGAAGACGTATATCCATTAATGAGTCGTTTTCTTTTCTGCAAATAACGTTCCTCGTGTGACAGAAATAAGCTTAAAACTTTTTTATTGTTAAAATATGACACACAACTACAAAACCTTTATTTTGACAGAGAACGATTTGATGTGTGAAAAAGGAAAAATAAACAAAGATGCAGCCGAAACAAACAAAACTCTAATCTTAAAAGTTCTATATCAAGCATTTATTATGGAAACGTAAAATAAAGAAAACATGTTTTCCAGCAGTAGGAGCTCCTGCTGCTGCTGACAGAAGCAGAAAGTGACGTCAGTCCAGCTCTGCTCTAAGGAGCTTCCTGCTCCTTCAGACTCACTCAGCACAATCAGCCGGACTCCGAACTTTGGACTCAACCAAACCAAAGAGCTCAGCTCGGACCAGTGTTTGTGTGAGAGCCTGGAGACATGAAGAGGAGACTCCTGCTGGTGTCCAACTCCACTCTGCATGGCAGCAGCTACCTGGACCACTGCCAGCAGCACATCTGCAGCTTCTTTGGGAAGTAGGTCTGAGAGCAGGAACCCCTGCAAGAGACAGAATGGTTCAATCCTTATGGGACAAGAAACTGTCAGTCAGACAACAGGAAACTATCAAGAAGGCAGAAAATGAAAGTTAAGAGGAAAAATAAGTAAATACAAAAAGTTTGCATTTAAATTAACTAATGTTCAGCTAATAAATTATGCCTGATTTTACCTACTTAGCTTCTAGATTATTTTAGTCACGGGTGATGTGGCTTTCTGCTCTGGGTGGCATATCATAAGGGGCGCTGAGAGGAATAAACAACTATTAGCCACTAGTTGTGTTTCCATCTAAATGTTATGCACATTTTTAACAAACCTTTAAAACAATTGGTCTATAACGTTTTCCAAGCCAAGGAACCCCCAAACTGATATAAAAAGCTCATAAAATATAGCATTGAATTTCACTTCTCTAATAGAATTAGAAAAAATATATATTTGAGGCTTTTAAGTCGATGTAGAATAACTTAAATGTATATTTACAGCATTATTTTGCACAGTTACTCAGTTTAACATTTTTTCTTTGCAAATCTGTATTTTGGGTGCATTAGCATCCCCTTGTGGTGATCAAGGGATACTGCAGCGCGATCTATATGAAACAGGGGTCTTCAACGTTTTCCAGGCCAAGGACCCCCAAACTGATGGCGAGATGGAGCGGGGACACCCTAATTATATATGTATTATGAAATTGTGTTATATGAAACTGGTCCTATAGTCACTGTATTGCAGATGGAGTAATGTAATGAAAGTAATTTCTCCCTGGGATTATTAAAGTATTTCTGATTCTGATTCCTGGTTGATGGGACAGGTGTTGTGAATGAAACAGTGCCCAGCTTGAAAGAGCTCCTGTGTGTCACTGAATGTGTGCATTGATGACTGAAAGACATGATCTGCCTCCATTTATCTGTTTACTACAGTGTGTTGAATTCATGTTAATGTAGATTTAAAGAAATTTCAATTAGTGGAAAAAATTGGGAGGAATATAAAAAATGCAGTACCCCCATGGATCCCCTGGGTTTCCCGGATCACCTGTTGAAGACCTCCGTTTTAAAATGTTAGGACAAAGGAAAATCATCAAGTTAACCACGCGATGCAAAGCTTAATGTCTTAATATGTTTATGTTAGACTTGGCTGTAAAAAGTCTCTCCACTGTCGCTACAAGCACTCTAATTTATACTTCGAAACCAGGTATCGTGGTGAACGCAGAGACGTCTCCGTCCGCTGGCACCTGGTGCACCTATCCCAAATTGTAGGTGAGAGGATTCCTCTGATTGGTCAAATCTACATCTGCTCTACACTATGCATATTTCCTGTTTGGTACCTTACCAACTTGTTTCGTTGGTATGACGGCCGTTGTGGAAGACCACTCGTGAAATTGGACCAGCTAGAAGAGCGAGGTGTGCGAGAACCCTGGGACCTTTTTTCCACCTGGATCCCACTATTTTTCGCCCTCATGTCCCTCCATTGTCGCACAAACTTGCCCCCACTTCCTCACTGCCTCGGCCATATCTAGACCCACAGCTAGTTCGGGATTTTCCCTTTTTGCGTTGTGGCGTGGAATAACGTAGCGCAGACCACACGTCAGTATTGTAGCTTTCCACCATCAGTGTGTAAGTGAATGACTGAATGCAGTGTAAAGCACTTTGGTCAAGTCTCCTGACTTGAAGAAAGTGCTATATAAATACAGGTAATTACCGTTTACTTTATTTCTTTAAAAAAAAATCAAAATCAACTTAAGCAAAAGTAAAAAGCTTTTTTACAGAATTTAATCAGTCGATTTTAATTTTACGGTTCGCTTCAAGTGCATCAGAAAAGGTTGATTGAAGACGTAAAAACTTCCACTCTATTCTCTTTACAAGCAGCCTTAATTAAAACAATTTATCAGATTGTAGGAATCATGATTTCACGTGGTGTTCTTGTTGATTTTTTCATCTTGGAGAACACAACTTTCCCAGTACAAGGGTACCTTTAACGCATGTCCAGAGAATACGCCCCCCTCCCCTACAGTATTGCTGTACATGTTGCGTACGACATGTGACACTGACTGGCATATAGAGGCTCCGACTGCACAGGGTGAGCAGATCAGTGCCACAGAAATTATAACATTTTCCACATCTGACTGGGACAGATTATGAGAAGTTATTCAAAATAATTAAATAAAAAAAAAAAAAAAAAAAAAAAAAAAAAACCCAACATGGCTATCTGTAAAGATCTGTAAAGTTTGTTTTTCTTTTTTTTCATAAAGAGGGCACAGAGATGAGCTGTGCTTACCTGCACTGTCTATCCCTCATTGTTTTGTTTTTTGGGCGCCATCACTGCTAGAATGGCCAATGACATAACATAAACCATCACATATGCTGACTGTTTCTTTCAGGGATGTGAAAAGGGTGCTGTTTGTTCCCTATGCCCTCCATGACAGAGACGCCTACACCAAGACTGCCAGTGACAAGTTCAAAACTTTAGGTAGAGCTAAACAGCGCTGATGTTTTATTACTTACCGTTTAAGGAATAACAGCAATGAGCCGGGAACGCTGATTTGTTTGTGGCTCCTGCAGGATATGAGGTTGATGGCATCCATGAGGCGGCAGACCCAGCTGAAGCCGTCCGAAAGGCTGAAGGGATTTTTATTGGTGAGTTTTAGATTAGTTCAAACTTTTTAAACATATTTTTACTGTGATTTTCCCCCAAAATTATCGTTACTTTCCTTATGGCATCAGCACAGTGAAAAAGTCCTGATAATGTTTTTATATTAGTCTAGTTATTGACTGATTTTTATCGTAACAGGTATTGTTGAATTTACCTCCTGGATGTTAGCAATGGCTACCTTAGCCATGCCATGAGCCTTTGGGTATGTCTAATGATTGCATCTGCTTCTAGGGGGAGGCAACACTTTCCGGCTGCTCAAGAGCCTTTATCACAACAACGTAGTGACGGAGATCAGGAAGAGAGTCATGGAGGTCAGAAGCACAAAAAAACCCCGAATCTTAACAGTTTGACAGAAGACGGAGACACTATCTAACCCCTTTGTTGTAAATGAGAATGGAAATCAAGGCGTTCCTTGTAACTTTCTCCAAACCTTCCTTCCAGGACGGCGTCCCGTATATGGGTTCCAGCGCCGGCACCAATGTGGCCACCGTCAGCATAAGCACCACCAATGACATGCCCATCGTTTTCCCTCCAACCTTCTCCGCCATCGGCCTCGTCCCTTTCAACATCAACCCGCACTACCTGGACCCCGACCCCAACAGCCGCCACATGGGGGTGAGTCTTGAGTTCAACGCATCACAACAGCAAACTTCAGCATCTTTTAGTGCTTCGGAACATCCGTAAAATGAGAACACCTGAATTACAGGGAGTAAAAAAATCTCAAAGGAACATCCTGCCTTTGGTTTTAGCCTCCTTTACCCTGGTACCCCTAAATAAAAAACAATTCTGCAAGCTGCCTCTAGAATCATCCTAATTAGTTTTATGGGAAGTGATTGAAATTTTTAATCAGGTTAATTACAGAATCTGTAAAAATTATTATTCACATTTTAATCAAAAAACATATGTAAACAAAATAAATCACTTTTACAATTTCATTTTTGAATAAACATATCGAAAAAAACATGTCAACAGAAACACTAATATTTATAGTTTATATCCTTTTTTTTAGGTAATTCAACCATCTGATTGGTTGAAAGTTACTATCATTTAGTTTTGTTTTTATATTGTATGCAATTTTTATGAAAAACATATTCTATATATAAGTGTGAACATCAATTCCTTCCATTGAATATAGTAAAAAAATAAAATAAAAAACAAAACTCAGACTGCAGATCTCAGCATAAATCATTGCCTTCTGATATTCAACATTAAAAAACAATGAATGTATTCAAAACATATAAACCACTGAGGCCACTTTTTCTCCTCAACCGATGCTTAAAACCGTTTGATCACTGAGTCGTTTCATTTTCACGCAGCCTGAGTTGAACTTAGCTGGTTTTAAAGTTTAAATACATCAAGTGAACCAATGCCTGTGATGCTTCTTGTGCTCAATTTAGTACATAATAATTGTGTAACTATGTTCAGGTTTAACGAAAATAATGCATCTGGTAAAGCAGGAAAAAAAAATCTGTACTCTGAAAACTTACGCAACACAGGAAAATGGAAAAACTGCTGAGCTGCAATAAATTAGCAAACAATTGTTCTGCCAGCCAGAGATTTGACTCTTTGGATGTTTCCTCACGTTCTTTTATTCTGCCGTCATCACCTCTGGAATTAATTAAAGGATGCAAAGTCTGCTAAATATTTTTTTTATGTTATTATTGGATCTGAAGTTTTATCACTGAGGAACATTTCCCTGTAAATGTTTCAGTATTTTTCCAAATGTTCTTTAACACATTGTGATTTTTTCTGATGTCAATGAGTTTGGCTCTGTTGGGATCTTATTGTGTTTCTATTTTAAAATATTTTAATTAATTCAGATTTTACCTTACTATTAGACGATTCATTCCTGCTTCTTTTATCCTCTATCTCTGTCTTATAAACTCTTTTGGTAGAAAGATAAGTTGATAGATGTTTTACTGGATGTTCCTTGGGATCATTGTAATTTTATCTTTGATTTTATCTTCTTTATGCATTTATAATTTGGATAATTTTTGACTATCGTCTCAGTTTTACTGATGTTTTTAAAGCAAATTTGTCTAAATATTCTTTGACAGTTAAATTCAAATTAATTAAACTGATTCCCTGAATAAAGAAAAAAGGCTGGTTTCCAGAGATATGAAACAGACTAATTACGGAGTGTCAAAACACGCATAGGGGGACACAGCAAACCCAAATCTAATAGTGAAGCATGGAGGTGCAGCATAATACTTGGGGATTCCTTTCTTATAAGTATAATATGTAATTTAAAGGAAAAGCTTTTACAGACTGGAGACTGAGCTGGAGCTTCACTAACAGGAGAACAAGTGTAAAGGTTTAGTAGCAGATAAAAATCATATTTATAGCTTAGAATGGTCCAATCAGAGCCCAGATCTAAATCCAATAAAGAATCTGAGGGAAAATATAAAAATGATGTAGAGATCTGTATGTAGAGCAGCAAACACTGATAGATCGTTCTGTCCTTTTACTCATGGCTGCATTCTGGGGATCTTTTCCTTCACAGTTGTGCTTTATTTAACAATCATTGTTTTTAGAGCCTGGCATTATGTAGGCTAATAAACCAATAAAAAAAAAGTTTAACATAGCTTTGCCCATGTCTCCCTCTAGAGGCCAATGTAGGATTACAAAAGTAAAAAATAGGGTGCTTATGCTGTTCTTTACATCAGTGGTTTTCCATCATGGTTCTCAGAGACCACCGTCCTGCATGCTGCAGAAGGAGAAACCCAAACCATGCAGGGCAGTACTACCTCAAAGCCACCACTAAGAGATATAGCAATGAATTAACTATGGCCTCTGATTGGTAGAATAGAAATTCTAATTAAAAAATTATCTAAAGTTAGGAATCATTAAACATAGTATTTATAAAAATACTTTTAAAATTATTTTTTATAACAAAAAAGTAACGCTCTTTGTGCTTTGACATTGTTGGTGTTCTTCTGCAGGAGACCAGGGAGCAAAGGATAACCCAGTACCATGAAGAACCCAACACTCCCAGTGTTCTGGTGAGAGAGACGGAGGAGCAGGAGAGGAGGTCAATCGGCTGCTTTTATAATCCTGCCCTGCTTTAATTCTGCTGTTGTGTTTAGGGTCTGAGGGAAGGCTCCATGCTGCTGGTGGAGGGCAACAAAGCCACGCTGTTGGGAACCACAAAGGCCCGACTTTTCACCAGGTACTCACAGTCTGTCCACAACTTTAGAGGCACTACTGGGATTTACAATTAACAAGACTAAAACAAAGTCAAAGAAATATTTGAGCTTTTCACAAATATTACTAAAAAGAGGAACCTTTATAATACAGCAGATGCTGAGACACGTCCGAGGTTCATCAAGGCTGCGTAGGAGCGAGAGAGAGCAGGACTTTAACAGACAACTTTAAACCCCTGTAAGGCAGCGGTTACAAACCGTGAGTTCACAGTAGATCAGGATCTACAGGGATAAAGATGGACATTAATGCTAACCCAAGATACAAAAGGCAGCTGCAGTCACAGAGTCTCTGTGTCATTTCAATTAACTTTATTTATATAGTGCCAATTGTCACATTGATACAAAGTTTCTAAGGAAAACTGGTTAATTGCATGGACTCACTGACTCGAATGCAATCCCTCACACTAAGCAAGCTTGTAGCGACAGTGGAGAGGAAAAACTCCCTTTTAACAGGAAGAAACCCCCAGTGTTTGTTTGTGAGGTAGCAAAGTATCTCTGCACACTGACATTAAAGTCGGGCCTCCTCCCAATATAAAAAATATGATACATCACTTGTCGCATGAAGGCAAGATATTTATTTTGAAAGTTTTTGTTTAACGATTGTTTAGAAGGACAAAAAAAAGCATCTCTCTTTTATTAATTACAATAAGGCCGTGTTCACACTGCAGGCGTTTCGTTTTTTTTTAAAAATCCAGATGTGACTCATATTCAACTTTTTCATGGCAGTCAAAACAGCCCAATCCTGATCTTTTCATCCCCTCCAAAAAAATCTGATTTATGTCTCTTCCATATGTGGTACTATATCAGACAAATATCCAAAAGTTTTAAAATGACTGCACTGAACTAGTGTTCAGAAAAAAATAAATAAAAAGGTTTCTGCGAAAAATAATCTGTGTTGAGCATCAAGACCTGCAATGTGAAAGTAGCCGTATTGTCCTAGAAAACAAGTCAGTAACACTGAGCAGGCTGTAGTTACTTACATGGTTCTTTACTTTTCTAAGTGAAACTGCATCAACCTCTATAGCCATACATCACTGTCAAATGAAAACAAACAAGTATAAACTAATTAAAAGTGTTATTACATTTATAGTTATTAACATTTTAATTTTTCTGCATGTTTTTTGGCAAGTCTTTCTAAAGATGTATTTTCTATTGTATATGTTCTACTGTTAAGATAAAACTGTGATTGTTAGAGCTCCTTGCAGACCCTGAGACAAGTCTCGCCTCATTCTGTGACCTGGACTCGTTCTCTGAATGTGTTTCAGTGGGAAACCTGCGGTGGAGTTCGATCCCGGCAGCGACCTCAGCTTCCTGCTGACAGACGCACCCTGAGAGGCTGAAGAGACGCAGGAGGTGGAAGGATGTAACCAAACGTAATAAACAACTTGAAGCAAACGCCCAAAGTGTCTTTTTATGGAGATCTACATCATGGGACCATTTAGTCCATCAGACTGGACCTTTCGTTTTTAAATTTGTCTTTAAAGTAAATGTTTGAAGGCCAGAGTTTTGAAAACTCCTGGTAAAACTGTTGGTCATTCAAAAAACAACACCGAGACAAAATGTGAACAAATCAGTTTATTTCAGCCCAAAAGTGAAATCATCTCTTTTAAAAATTGTTAATATTTACTCTCTATAAAGTGTAAGAATACATACATCAAAAATAGTCAATATTTACTCATAGCAGAAAGGAAAAACAGAGTGGTATTAAACATGAAGAGCAACACGCATGGCTGCAGGACTGGAGTCAAATCAGTCGGTTCACAAGACCTGATTTTCTACACATCTTTCTTTAACCCAAACCTTAAACCGTGTTAAAGTTGAAATGTCAAACCCTGAATTAGGAAGTGAAGTGATGGATGGAGCTGCAGGTGATGCAGTCAACTGATTTGACTCCAGCTGGTGGAAAAAGGATGTGACTTCATCTAAATAAAACCACGGAGCACAACGATCGTTAACCCCCGACATACCTCTGACCAAAGATCAGCTCAGACCAGAACCACCCGCCGTCGCTAATATTACAAGTTGAACTGAACCAGTCTGACACAGGCCGTGCTAACATGGAGTGATCGGTAACCATGGTGAGTCTCTTAGAATAAAGAAGAAATGGTGACTAAATGAAAGAAGTTTATTAGTTGCCCTATAGACCAATCTATGAATGCCTCATAAAACAGACAACAAGCTTTATGGGCTTGAACGACCGTACCAACAAGGTCCAAAAAAAAAAAAAAGTGAAAATAATTTATTTATTGAGGACTTTCTCTGGTTTCCACTAAATTTTCATGTCAAAATTTAATACTTTTCTAATTTGCTGCACCTTTCCATCAGCTTTCAGATATTCTGGATTGAGTGAGGGTCTATCATTAATTTAATGAAACCAGGAAATGTCAAAGCTGACTTACAACTCAACAGTCTGGTAAAGACAGCTTCCCAGTTCTTTGGGATGTGGAAGGGCTTTAAAATGAGTTAAAATCTGTATTATCCAAAAAGTTGCAGATTAGATTAGATTAAAATCTACTCTGAATTACAACTGGTTCTTAACCATAACTCCACTTAGTTAAATTTTACATTTTATTTCCATGGGTTCGATTTAAACGCTCTGAAAGGCAGTGAAATGACTCCTTGATTTATGTCAATGATTTTATTTCTGTTAGTAGTTTTAAATCCAAAAAGATGTGAATGTAAAATAATGAATAACTATGTATTTTCAGCATAGTTTAGGTTCAGCTTTAGACCATGAATAAGAAACTAAAAACAGATTTAAATTTCTCACCTACTCAAAATAAAAAGCCGTACTTCTCTAATTGCTCAGGTTCATAGAAGGTGGACTGTGCTGAGAAACCTTTAATCAAACTGTGATGTGTACACGACACAGCCTGTCTGTATCATTTTAATCCCATGTTTATAAGAGTAAATCTGAAGTAGATTCAAACTTCTTAAAAAACACAATTTTTCTTCTATTTATTATTATTCTTTCCAACAATATACGAGTCATGCCTTTCAGCGTCTGATGATAAAAAAAATACAGATGAAAAAAATGAAACAGTTCTGCATTACAGTAACACAGTTGAATCATTACACCAAATGAAGATTGATTTAAAATGTTAAGTTTTTTTCACTGCAGATCGTTTCTGTTTTTTATAAGGAGTTACTGTGAGCAAACATGGCCTGTAAACAATGACCACGACTGTCCTGGCCTCTAAAGTTAGCCGTCTGGTCAGAAGCTAGGATCAGTCAGCAAAGTCAGCTTTTCTGCTTAGAAATAAAACTGGATTTGCCTAAAATGAAATATTTAGAAGGACTTTGCTCTATGTATAAGAAAAAACCCACAAAGGCTTCAGACGTCAGCTTACCTTCGATGTGTAAATGTTTTGTTAACATCCAGCCTGTGGGGGATAAACTGGCTAAGCTACATCGTTCTTAGTGCGCTCGCCCAACATCTGCCGCTGAAATGAAGTTATCGAAATATGCAAACCCAATATGGGCAAATAGCTTTTTTTTTTTTGTTCTTCTTTTTTTTAAAATACATTACAAACACACACCCACACTCAAGCATTGCTGGACTCATTAAACATACAATAGCAACCAGCTGAGTTTTTATGCTAATAGTGAAGCTGCCAATCACCATTATAAAATCTGAGGAAAAAATAAGAAAAAAAAGACAAAAAAAGGCCTCAGTGCAGAAAATGGCAGGAAAGTAACAACTGACCACTGATCAAACCCCTCGACGTGAGAACACTGCTGGGGTAAAAAAAAAAAAAAAAACATTCTATCTCTGATCTATAAACCCTACCGATTATTTAATATACCTACTGTGTTTATTGTGTCCAGCACCTTGGACAGAGGCCTCTGTATTAAATGAGTGAGATAAAGAAAGTCAATATTGACATAAAAAGGAAATTGCACTGTTCATTAGATGGGTGTCTAACAAACAAACTGTCTAAAAAGTTTGGATTATTGTATATTTTTCCACACACTTTCACATCTGCTGGTTTTATCAGAGCAGTAGTAAATGCCATAATTAAACTTATTGCTTTTATTTTGTAGGTTTAAGCGGAATAGATGCAGAATGGAATCATTAGAGAAGCAGCTGCATATTTAAAGAGTTTATTTAAGTGTCATCAATTTATTATTGCATTAAGTCTGGGCTTATCAAAAAGAAAAAAATACTGTTTCTTTTTTGCACAATTTTCGTCGTACAAAAGCTCAGTGAAGAAATTTAATTGTTTAAGCCAATGTTGTGCTTCCCTTCTTGGCTCCATGATTTACTATGATAAAAAGGTCATTTATATTTGTATATTATTGAAGTTGAACTAAATCACTTTACTTATCATCAAAGGCTTCATAGGTACTGATTTGCTCCTAGTTGGACATTTTTATGCTATTTCTTTATTATACAACAAAACTCTAATTAAACTCCCAGACATAGAGCATTGCATCGACTTTCCTCCGTTATCGCATCAACATTTCATCTACAGGATAATTGGTAATTAGGTTTTTCCTCATCTGCAGTCCTGAACACTTTTTCCACATAAAAATAACTAAATTCCTTTTTTTACTGAGGTTTGCCTCTAAGCCCAGTCACAGCAGGCTCCTGGGGTTCAGGGTTTAACCACTGATCAGTTGCACACGTCAAGGAAAACGCTTTGATTAACTGCAATAAAAACGGTTTCTCGATTGCACTAAAAACAGCTGGACCCATTATTGTAATCACCATCACCGATTGCACAAAAATGCATTTACACACAAGAGAGGAAACCCTGGAAACTTTTCACCAAAACAAAGCAGAAAAGGTAACAGGAAAAATATCGCTGTGATATTTGACAAAATAATTCATATTGAAGCCTCTTAAATTACCTCCAATGTTTGTATTCATATTGCTGTTTTTATTGCTGGTCTTGGTCCTAATGAATTAAATGAGTCCACTCAAACATGGAAGTTAGCGCTGGCTCTCATGTACCCACGATTAATCACACTGGTTCTACTTTTATTCTTCTTCCCGCTGTTGTTTTCCTCCCATCCAGCCACTGACTCTGGGCTTTACTATCCAGCTGGAACTAAGCTCACATAAGTCATAATAACCCAGAAAAATGACAAACTTTTGATGCATCAGCAGCTCTGGACTAAAGAACCACTAACACGTCAATCCAAACAGCTCATCAACCATTTAATTTTGCTACTAAACGGAAAAAAAGAGGAAATGTGCAAATGTGTTGGAGGGCTGAACCCTGTGTGCTCCACTCCAAAAAGCATCATGCCTCTGGACAAGTAACGTTGGGACTATTTGAAACATGGTTCAAATATTTAAGGAGCACAGCGATGGAGCAGAGAACTCAACCACGACAGGTTTTAACACTGAATGATCAAATAAGTGCTACAGTGTTGTGGATACAGGTTGCACACATGATGTGGAGGTGAAATGATCTTGAGCCAGTTTTTTGAGTTTTTCATATATGAACAGTGTTTTCAGCTTCTCTTTTGGCACAAATGCAACATGATTCAACAAAAGAAAAATATAAAATAACAAAAGAAGGGTTGAAGTCAAAGAAGTACCGTTATCTGCCCCTCAAACAGTCATTACAGTGATTCTCTCTGAGGCTGGTTTACCCTGAATTCTTCTCTCCCAAACTCTCTCTCTCTCTGTTTTCCATCTCGGCCTCTAAGCGTCTGTGTTTCCGTTCTCCTCCGGCTGGAGCTGCTCCTTCTCGGTGCAGTCCTCCTGGGGGGGTCGTACTCTCTTGAAGAATCCCAACTGAGAAGGAGAAGAAAAAAAGATGTTGAGTCCTTTTATTTATTTATTTATTCGTTTATTTGATAGGGACAAGTATGTTTCATGCATCATGTCACACACTACAACATTTTAGCTAAGGCTAATTCTCAATGTCTGTCCCCAGTTAGGCTTTTACACAAAACACAGTGGCTGTACACAAGAAACAACAGAAGAATCCTTTCTCCATGTATAACATTAAAGTAGGTAAAGCAGAAATTAAAGCGAGAGAACTTTAAGGGCCTAATAAAAAAGAAAAAGAAATGGAGCAGCCGTAGAGGAAAATTAGAAGCCTAGAAAAACATTTGAATAGCAAATTATCGGCATCACAAATCAAAGAAACTAAAATAAATTTGAGCCATGATAAAAATGAACTCATAAAATAACTCTAGAAAAGTTACAGTAAGGTTTCCAGTCCTGATTTCTAGCAAATCAATTGCCTTTGAATGCTATACTGTAAAATCTGATGTGGAAATGTAGCAAAAAAACAAAAGTTTCGAATGCTGATAAGAAGCACATTTAGTAAAACCTTCTTTAAAGCCGTCTCACCTTGTACATGATGAAAATGAGCAACCCCAGCAGCAGCAGTCCTGCGAGGACGGCCAGAGCTACCACCCAGCCCGGTACTGGTTGGGCGGTGTCAGCCCATGTCACCGACACGCTGACCTAGAAACAAAAGCAGGGAATAAATCTCTGACTGATGAACAGTTTAAGGTTCGGCTCCACTTAGACCCTACTGTGATTCTATCAAAGTCAATCAAGCCCACTCAGGTCTTCTAGATCAAGCCTACTCTGTACACCCAGAACTAGAACCCTGCATGGAGAAGCAGCATTTAGTTCCTATGCTCCACTGATCTGCAACAAACTCTCATAAGACTGTAAAAGTGCTAAAAGCCTGAGCTGTTTTAAGTCAAAGTTAAAAACCTGTTTTTAACTTTGACTTAAAACACCTCAGCTATTTTAGCTATTTTCTATATTTATGCTGCTATATGTTTAGACTGCTGGAGGACATAGGAAGCTCTTTTCCTCATCCTCATCCACTCATAACTTTATGTTCTGCCTTTTCCTGTCATAGTAGCTTCTTCTGGTCTGGTCCTGTTCGGCGGGGACTTTGTCGTGGATCGGAATATCAGCTATGCTGCTGCCATTAACACCTCTCTTTACAATTTATGTACTCTCTTTCATCTTTTGAAATGAGAACTGTCTCTGAGCTCGTCTGCCAGACTGTGTCAGGCTGTGACGTTGTGCCAGATAACAGTTAACTTTTGTATGTCTGCTTCTTTTTCTGTGTCTGTTTCTGTCTCTTTGAACCCCAGTCGGCCATCAAAGATGGCCGTTCACACTGAGTCTGGTTCTAGTTCTGCTGGAGGTTTATTCATGTTAAATAGGAGTTTTTTTATCTCCACTTCAAAGACTCGATGAAACCAACTGGTTTTCCTAGACAGAAACTTTGTAACTCTTATAGGTACCTTGTGATTACGTGTGAACTGGCAGATATAAATAAACTGAATTGAAATAAAGTGTTGTGCAGTTCCCTTTGTTTCTGTCAGGTTTTGACAGTTATAGATGGAACGGCTAGATATTAAAGTACCATGACAGGAAAAAGAAACTAAAATTCAGAAATTATTCATCTAAAATAATTTATTTTGTTGTGCAAATTCTGTCGATGTTTAAAAGGCCACTTAACCTTACACCTCTATCGTAGCAGAGATATTTCATTCACAAAAATTCCCCTTCTGTTAAACTGTATGCTGACGACTGATTGTTTATACTGAACTTACGGTGGTAGAATTAGACGGCAGCTCTGTCTTCAGATTCTTATATGGCATCTCTATAACATTAAAGGAGGCTGTAGAACGGACCAAATAAGAACGATTCTGATTCTCAGCCTGGGCAGAAAAATGAAAGCAAAAGAAGAACAATGAAGCAGCATTGTGATATTGGATGTAACAAGCAGCATTAGAATTAGCTTTATTTTTATTATTTTACCCTCAGGAAGTTATTGACGTCGAGTCGGGAGTAGATGAACAGTATGGCGTTCTTTGTCCTCTCCAGACGACCGACCTGACATCTCAGCCTCAAACACTCTGCTGTGCCGCAGTCCTAAACAAACAGAGATGAAGACTCGTTCAAATTATAATCCAGAATTAAATAAACATTCAGGAAACAGAATGAGAGCAAAAAATTAAAAGGTATCCTTTTAGTTCTCATTTTGTCAAGACACAATAAGAATAGTCCTTTTGGAAACAATGGTGAAAGAACAATACAGGAGATGATGTGTAAAATGTGCTTTAACATATCAGAGTTTTCATACCAGTGTCTGGAGGTCACTTTGTGCTTCTCTGCCCTCCAAGTCTCTCTTTCTCACACGAACTGGATTACGTCCCTCCGTCTCTCGTTCCCTTGGCGGAACGACAGTTGTGTTTTTCTTTGTCGTCAACGGATTCTGCAAAAAACAAAAAATAAAATAGGGGGTCTTATGATCGGTATCAGTCAGCAGCTGGCTCTGTAAACTCAACTTATAGCTGTGATTTTAATTCAAATTCAGAACAGATCCAGATTGTCATTAATATCTTTGGTTAATAAATATATACAGTTAAGTCTCAATAACTTAGATCAACATCAAAAAGTTAATCTATTTGACTAATTCAATTTAAAATGTATGATGCACAAACAGATTCAGAAGCATTTTTTTTAGATACTTTTAGGAAATGGCACCAAGTCCTGCTGGAAAATGAATTTATCCTGACAGCAGTTGGAAACATGACGCTTCTACAATTTCCAGGTACTTGGCTGAATTGATTGTGGATTTCTTAAAACCGAGCCGACCGGAACCAGCAGATGACTTGATACCCTAAATCGGAGGACTTCAACAGGGGGTTCGCGACCCCTAGGGGGTCAACGGAGGTACTGCATTGGGGTAATGCATGGGGGCGCAACAGTTTTGGTTAATTAGACTTTGTGTTTATATTCCCCGCTGCAATTTTTTCCACTAATTGAAATGTCTTTAAATCCACATTAACATGAATCCAACACACTGTAGTAAAAAGATAAATGGAGGAAGAAGATGTCTTTCAGTCATCAATGCACACATTCAGCGACACACAGGAGCTCTTTTAAGCTGGGCACCGTTTCATTCACAACACCTGTCCCATCAACCAGGAATCCGAATCAGAAATACTTTAATAATCTCAGGGAGGAATTACTTTACATTCCTCCATCTGTAATAGAGTGACTATAGGACCAGTTATATGCAACACAATTTCATACAATATATATATAATTAGGGGGTCCCTGCTCCATCTCCCCATCAGTTTGGGGTCCTTGGCCTGGAAAACGTTGAAGACCCCTGCCCTAAATCATCACTGACTATTGAAACTTCACACCAGACTTAAAGCAAGACATGTTCTGTGTCTCTACGCTCTTCCTCCAGACTCTGCAACTGTTCTTTCCAAATAAAATTATAATTTTATTTTCAGAAGGAATACTGCAGCTGCAGCTGATATCTTGGATTAATCTGTATGTTGTGCCTCCTGAAGCGCAGCCTCTTGGCCTTATTTTGGTAATACAGGCTTTGATATAAACTCCTCCTAAAGACTGCAGTTATTTATGCTGCTTACAGATCTTTTTCTTCCACTCATCTTTATATTTACATGATGAGACAAAGCATTCAGTGCAGTCATCTTCTTTATCAATGACTATTTATAGTTTACAGACATTCTGTATTCCTCTTCCTCAAAACACTTCTGTATTCAACATCCTGTTTCCACGACTAGTGTGAAGCATTAAATATTTCTTTTAAAAAGGACGCCTGGTTGTTGCAGGTTATAAATGTAAAAATCTACAGAAACAAATGAGTTTAAACCTTTATGAAATTAATCTTCCAACTTTCGTTTTTAAACCGACATGTAAGACCTTTCACTGAAATGCCCCCCTTTTCGTAGGAAGACATAAATCTGTCTATTACTTTACTATTACACTCTTAAAGATGAAGCCAGACGCTGTAAGCTGCTCCTATTTCTAACTTTCTGTGTGTGTCTTACGGAGACATTGAGTGGGTTGATCTCCATGTCTGTGGTGCAGTTGATGGGTCCCTCCGTCTCAAAGTTGGTGATGTAGAGCAGAGAGCCGTTTCCAAAGCGATAGGGCCAGTCCACATACAGTGAAGCCTTGCTGAATGTACTGGGCCCGTTGTTCAGCAGCTGAAAGAACAGAACCCTGTTAGGATGTGTCGTTCAAATCTTATCTGTAAGACGAAAATCCTCCTTTTAGGCTGTTATCAATTTATTTAACTGCAGGATTGTTGGCCAAAGCCTTAAGAAACAAAGCATGGTTCATTTAAAGGCAAATTAAATACGACGATTCTTTCAAAACAACACTGCAAAGCATAAAAATGACCAACATTTAGAAAATTAATAAAGAAATCGCTTCTGAAGAAACAGTAAACACACTCAGTTTGGACAGAGTGGCTGATTTCTTCCCTTGAGACAGAGGACCAGAGTCTGATGCATTTAGACCTCTGAGCTGCTGAAGAATGTCCAGAGCTCAGTTAAAATAACCCTAACCTAATGAGCATAATGATCTACTGTAGTGGATCTCTGCCTTTTTCTATGAATACCACCTAAAACTTATGTGGGATCTTCAAGCACCTCCATAATACAATAAAATACTGCAATATAAGCATAATTTGGTACCGAAACAGTTTGCAATGACGATACAGCTGTTTATGTGTAAAAATGTTTTTTTTTTCCTTCCACAGCTACAAGTATTTTACTTTTGAGTATAAATAAAAATCTTTTTTTTCCACAGAAGTATTTGAAGCCAAACATGATCATTGCTGCAGAAACTGATACATGAGGCACGCCCGCTGATGGCTGATGTAATTCTTAGCACAAATAGAAATTATGTTAAAAATAGTAAATTATGTTAAAATAAATGTACATATGTTGAAATGCTGCCAAATCAGAACAAAACATATTAGAAAACCTTTTTTTTCTTTGAATAATCACAAATCTAGAATAACAAAACTTAAAGGTATAGAGGAGGATGTTATCATCAAAATAAGTGATGATAATTGTCAATCATTCTGGTGATATGTTTACCTAAGGCCGTCCTACATGCTCTTCTGCATTTTCACTTATCGGTGGCGAGTCTGACATAGTGGGAAAAATTGGAAATCTTTTGGGAAGTGAGCTTGTATGACTGATGCAAACAGCAACTTTTAACAGAGCGTGCACGAGGAGAAATGGGCTCCTGTATGCTCTCGCACGCGTTTAATAGGTGTTCCCTCTTACGAGCGGGTACAGGGTTGTGCATGAGCATATTTCTTTAAAAGTGGAGAGGGCGTGTCATTAAAAAAAAAATGTAAAAATGCTCCACTATACCTTTAAGGTTTATTAAAAATGCCATTAAGTCCCTGCGTACCACCAGGGGGCACTCTACCACTGTTTAAGAATGACTGATCTAATGCATCTCTGTTCAGTTCATCAGCTGTATAGTTAAGAAGGTCATCATCTTGACCCGAAGGAAGGTTGGCTGACATCATCCCACACTGGATGAACTGGCTGTGTCTGAATGTCTGTCCTAATGTTTATGGGATAGTGTTGGCCTATTGGTTAGAGCAGTTCGCTTGTCCTCTGAGAAGGTTGCAAGCACACCGTTTGATCCCCATACCCGGCTCTCTGGGTTCCTAAGCAAAGCCCTTAACTCCACACTGCTCCCTCGGCGCCGTACAGTGGCAGCCCAATGCTACCCAGAGGGATGGGTTAAATGCAGAGAGTTCATTTCTCCATTGTGAGATCAATTATGTCCTTCCTTCCTTCCTACCTACCTACAGACCTACCTACCTACCTACCCACCCCTAAATCCCTAAATCTCTATATAGATCGGGGACTCTATAGTGGACATTATAGTTAACTAACCATTCGGGCAGATGATAACAAATTTTTGCTCCCCGTTGGTCACGTTACTCTGCCTCCCCGCACGGTACCCTGGGCCATCTTTGTCACCGTCAACAAATTATATGATTCCATGCAAGGAGAGCTCTTGCAAAGCATTCTGGGATATTTCTGCTCATATAGTGACCATGGATGATCACTACTTTTCAAGGTGCATTGTGGGAAATTGCGGACTCTAATTTAAAATAGTGTAACCACTATATAGTGCCCTATATAATTATTATGGTGGACATTCGGACACAGCCTCAGCCTTTGCTACATCATCGCATTATTAAAGACTGACTTCTCTAACAGTCATGTTCTGTTTGAACTGTTACAGTCAGGCAGATGCTCCAGATCAATAAAAGTAAAGACAAGTGGATCCAACAACAGATTCTCTCTAAAAGCAACACCAAAAAAAATAAAATCAAAGTAAATCATTAGTGTATTTTGTCTTGTTTTTAATTAGTTTTGAGCAGGACAACTTGTAGGACAATTGGCCAATAGAATAAAATGATTTGCATTTAAAATAAGAATTATTTCAAGCCAAAACAGCTTTCTCATTGTTATTGAACCCATTTACCAACTTAAATTGAGGGCAGATACACTCAATACAGTCAGAATCTAAATTTAATTAAGAATATTTATTTAATCCTTTTAACAAACTGCTTCCATTATTCTGGGACTGCCTTCAGAATGCTGGGACCCTTTTTCCACCTGGATCCTCGCTCTTTTTCACCCTCATGTCCCTCCGTTTTCGCACAAACTTGCCCCCACTTCCTCACCACCTCGGCCGTATCTAGACCCAAAGCTGGTTCTTGATTGTCCCTCTTCCGTTGTGGCGTGGAATAACATAGCGCAGACCACGCTTCAATATTGGGCATAAATCAAAATAATCTGCATCATACCTGCAACAGGCTCACTGCGACACCCTGCTGCGGGGAGTATATCCAGCCCCTAAGAGTAAAGGTTCGGACAGGGAGCAATCTTCTGGCATTTTTCCATCTACATCTACCCACTTATAGACCAAGACTTCTATAATGCGGTTTTGGTTTCAGTATTAACTAGGGCTGGGTATTGATCAAACATTTTTGGTTCCGGTACCAATACCGATACCTTCACTTCGATACCGCTTCCTGAACGATACTTTTTTCGATACCAGTTTTATAATATCAGTTCGAAGAAAAAGAAAATTACACAACATAATAAAGTACAAATCTTGAGTTTTATTTTAAGCTCTGATTTTTCCATTTACATTTTTCCTCTTACATAAAAAAAAAAAAAAATCAGTGTCTAATATTCATTGTTACATTGTGAGGACCTTTTTACTTAGCAGTTTTCCTTTAGAAAAATCACCATGTCTGACAAACGAGCCCGTTTAATGGGATCCTATTGACAGCGCACCGCTGGTATGTGGGGGTCTGAGCGGCTCCGACAGAAATATTGGAAGGCAGGATGAACTAACTGCTCTGATTAAGTTTTCAGGTGGATTTTCCCACTTAAAAACATAATAAAACTACTTTATTCCCACTGATCACAGCAAATATAGCTGCAAGGCAAATAAAGGATAGAGTAGCTCCGCCCAACGCGCGTCAGACACACTTTTCGACCGCGCAGCCAAAGCAGCAAAGCTGCTTCAGCCGTGCGTCAGAAGCTGGTATAAGCAGCAAAAAAGGAAGCAGCAGACGTGATTTTGCTGCTCCTGCTGCATCCAGTTTGAAAGCAGCATGATTAACTCCGCTCTGGCTTTGCTCTGCCCATGGGCTGCTGAGAGGAGGATGGTCCCGCTGGCTGCGGTCCGCTCTTCTGGCAGTCAAACACCGAGCAACTTTCTGCTCTTAAATAGTTTCCGTGCATGATGTATTGCATTGCGCACTATTGGCATCAGTCTTAATAAAGTGAAGCCACACTTTTGACCTGGGGGGCATTTTAAAGGGGTTCCACGACGCTCGCAACCAGTTCACAACAGATACACATGAACCCTGGCTGTAGGCGTGACCACCTGTGTATTTTTCCTGGATGACGCAATCACGTTAAGTGTTACAGCCAATCACCGAAACTTGGTACCGAAAGACGAGGCATGTTTCGATACCCTGTAGAACCGAAGCATTTCGGTCGGTACCATAAAAGAACTGAAGTTCGGTACCCAGCCCTAGTATTAACACGGACGCGATAGTGACTGCTGCTGCGTAATGTCCACACTTGCACACATACTAGGTCAACAAAGTAAGCCCGAGTGATGTAAAAACACCAACATAAAACAATATAATACAGAGGCAGACAGGGAGGTCTTCAACAATGAATACATGAAAGCTCAGCGGTGTGTCAGCATTCACTGGGAGTCTAGGAGGCATGTGGGCAAGGAAATGGAATAATGGAAACAGATGCAAAACCCCAACATGCACAGCAACATTTTTTGCAAAATATTCTAACATAAATTCGCCAAATATAAGAGGAACATCGTAGTTTGGTTTAAAGAAAGCATTTTAGTTTTGTTAAAGACAGACTCAGTGTCTGCACCTTAAAGCTCTATCTCTCAGGTTCTTTTCCCTGAAAACTTACTTGGGACAAACTCTTTAAATAACACTTCATAACTTATAGGTATTAAATAACCAGGAGAAATGACAACAGATTCTGATAGAAATTGTAATCTTACTCAGATCAGACATATTGCTTAAGAGTTTACAGAATGGCAGCTGCTCACCTCCAGGCTCATCTCTCATTAAGTAGCCCTGATTAACAGGCATTTTATACATCTCCAGTCTGCCTCATCATCACATTTTACATCATACACGTTAGCAGATGATTAGACATCCATGGCTCCAGCCTTGTCAAAATATTACACTTCGTTCTTAGCTGAAGGACACCGCTCTCCATAAATTTCAAAATCTTTGCCACATACAGAATGAAGATTATAACTGTATATTCAAACAGAGGAACTGTCTTAAATAGATTAAAACATCAGTTCTGACACGCAACAGGCAGCCAATACTAAGGTGTAATAAACTCGCACATCTTCAATGATAATTATCCTAACAGTTTTTTTTATAATTTAATTTGTTGCAAGGATTTTACAGTTTGAAGAAATAGAAAATGACACCATATGCCAACCATCATAAGGATGTGCATGACAAGGAAGGGCTATAGATACCGCATGCATCATTTAGGTAGTTAACATTGGATTACTTCTTCAGCTCCTTGAGTTGTTTGCTGTCACAGGTAGGAGCTTCGGTGGGAGTGTAAGTGTTGGGGCCGGTATGATTTAAGGAGGGCCGGCCCTCACACGCTGAAATTAGGAACGGCCCACCGGGCAAATGCCCGGTACCACAGATTACCAGTCCGAGCCTGCTTTATTCTGTTCAACTGGCTACATGAAAATCAATAGCACAAAAATAAAAGGTTCACGCTGTCGTCCACTAGAACTGTGATGATCAGTTTCTGGTCCTGCTTCCTTTCCCAGGATTAAAAAAGTGTTTCTGAGCATTTAAAGCTGAAAACACTATGAGTTATAAAGCAGACACGGATCAAAGGAAGCATAACTGTATTCTCTGGCATTTCTACCTCATAAACGTGTACAATCTGAGGTCCGATGTCGTCTCCAACCACCGGAGGGTTCTTTGGTTTCCAGTTGGCGATCGGCAGCAGGACCTGAGTGGGAGACGATGACCTGGGAGGAAAACACACAGTTTCCATGGATACAAATCCAGACCGCTGTAATGTTATTATTAATTATTATATTATTAATTATAATAATGTTGCTGCTCAACTCCAAACATTTAGACATTAAAAATAAAGACAATATCAAGATATATATCAACATCATACAGGAAAAGGAAACCAGCATTAATGTGTCACCCTGACAGGTTTATCCGGTACAGAATAAAGCTGAAACTGGTTAGAATAAAGCTAATAACACTCCAGGTCTGCATGGGTTAAATGTGTCCATTACCCTCTGATGGAGACTTTGGAGAGGATGGCCAGTTGGGTGACCTTGGAGACTCGAGGACTTGTGTTTTGAAACTGGTTAGAGCTGAAACACAATCAAATTCAATCAATAATACAAACATAGAGATGAATAACGTACACCTTCTCTGTGCAGGAAGATCCATATTCAATTCATCTTTTCATTTGACCAACATAGTTCTTCTGACAGGAGGTAACATAAAGGCTTTGAAGGGAAGCAGCCAGAGTCCTCACCCAAATCACTGGGGGAAGCTAAAGATTAGGGTGATTGGAAGGAGGATTTTCCGCCTTAAAGACTAACCCTGGACGTACGGCGGCTTCTACCTCTAGTTAAACCGAGGGGTTGGAGCTCCTACTTAAAGAATAAAAAAAGAGAAAAACAGAAAATGCCAGCCACTAAGTTTTCACAAGAGTTACTAGAGTACTTCACTAAGAGTTTCACTAAAATATCAATTAAGATCCGTTCAAAGGTTATTTAGAAGGTATTAAACTTTTTTTGATGAGCTTTACTGTATGGCTCCTTAGTATTATAACTGTCTTTTCAGAGATTTCTCTCCCATGTTCTAATCAGCAAAAGTTCGGTCAACATCTGCTAAAGACAAACTATTTACCTTACATTAATATGACCTTCTACTGACTGCTGTCATTTAACTACATTTCCCACTAAATTGTTTGTGACAGAAAGAAGAAAAAGTAATGAATCATGAAGGTACCAAACAGGAAATACGCATAGTGTATATTGGATGCAGTAGGCTGCAGCTCTACTTTCAGCTCTACCTGCAGCTCTACTTTCAGTTCTATATATAGCTCTACTTTCAGCTCTACCTGCAGTTCTACCTGCAGTTCTACTTTCAGTTCTATATATAGCTCTACTTTAAGCTCTACTTCAGTTCTACCTTCAGCTCTACCTACAGCTCTATGTTCAGCTCTACTTTCAGTTCTACCTGCAGTTCTACTTTCAGTTTTATCTATAGCTCTATGTTCAGCTCTACCTGCAGCTCTACTTTCAGTTCTACCTGCAGCTCTACTTTCAGTTCTACCTGCAGTTCTACTTTCAGTTCTATCTATAGCTCTATGTTCAGCTCTACCTGCAGCTCTACTTTCAGTTCTACCTGCAGCTCTACTTTCAGTTCTACTTTCAGTTCCACCTGCAGTTCTACTTTCAGTTCTATCTATAGCTCTATGTTCAGCTCTACCTGCAGCTCTACTTTCAGTTCTACTTTCAGTTCTATCTATAGCTCTATGTTCAGCTCTACCTGCAGCTCTACTTTCAGTTCTACTTTCAGTTCTATCTATAGCTCTATGTTCAGCTCTACTTTCAGCTCTATGTTAAGCTCTACTTTCAGTTCTACCTGCAGTTCTACTTTCAGCTCTACCTGCAGCTCTACTTTCAGCTCTACCTACAGCTCTACCTGCAGCTCTACTTTCAGCTCTACTTTCAGTTCTACCTGCAGCTCTACTTTCAGTTCTACCTGCAGCTCTACTTTCAGCTCTACCTGCAGCTCTACCTACAGCTCTACTTTCAGCTCTACCTGCATCTCTACTTTCAGCTCTACTTTCAGCTCTACCTGCAGCTCTACTTTCAGCTCTACCTGCAGCTCTACTTTCAGCTCTACCTACAGCTCTATGTTCAGCTCTACCTGCAGCTCTACTTTCAGCTCTACTTTCAGCTCTACCTGCAGCTCTACTTTCAGCTCTACCTACAGCTCTACTTTCAGCTCTACCTGCATCTCTACTTTCAGCTCTACCTGCAGTTCTACTTTTAGCTAAATTTGATTAGCAAGGATTTCCTCGAGGAGGGGAAGACGAATATAAAAAAAAAACAACAGATTTGATTCATGTTCCAATCCACCAAAAAAAGAAGCTGTAATGTGAGAAAATGTGGTAAAGGTCAAGGGGTGTGAATTCTTATTTAGGGCAGTTTACCCATATATTTATTCATTAAATCAATTATCTTTTAAAATGAAAAAGGACAAATTCAGGCTCATTGATGTTGGATTTAATTAACATGGTAATGGTTTTAATTTTTTTTCCCCTCGAGTAACCTTTTAGGGAGCTGGTTAAACTATTGGAAAAATGCAAGTTGAGTAAACGTTTCTTGTAATCAGCAAGTACCAGAGAATTGAGGAGGAGTGTGACCAAAAAAAGCTGAAACCTCTCATTAACATAGTTCTGTATCCCTCCCCCACTGCTCTCTGCCAAAGAAGGGCAAACATGCAGGCGGAGGCGGAGTGTTCGCTGCTTCTTTCACTTTCAAGAGAAAACAGCTTAGCTTTAACTGCTGGAGTTACATGATGGGTTGTGTTTGGGTGGGAGTTCTGGTTCTGTTCTCTGAGGAAACACATGAACTTTCATTCATTCATAAACAGGCTGTAGATAGAAAAACCTTTTACTGATAAAGATGTTTCTCTTTCTTTAGTCAAGAGAGTTAATCTATCTGCAGTACATCCATCAATAGTTATATTTTCGCCACTCAGTTAAAAGTCAGACTCCACATAAGATGGATAATCTGCCCGATATGGAGACATCTGCAATAACTATTAAAAATATCTCAGAAATAAAATAGTAAACTGGATCAAACTAAAGAGGAAATAAAAAAACTAATGTAACTAACTAAAATATTTTTATTTCACTGCTTTTTTCTCATATTTTTCTCTTTTCTATAACTTTACCTTATTGCAAAACAACCCTTCAGCTGGAAAAACATTTCAATAGTCACTCCTCCTCATGAAATAAAGCCATTCTCTGCTGCAGCCAGCAGGGGGAGCTGGACTCACTTGAGTTCAAATGAGTGGATTGGCAACAACACCTACCTGACTATCTGAAGGTCAAACTTGATTGAAGTATCCTCCTCTGACAGCTGGTGAACACTGAACCTCAAATCTGCTACGATCTGACCAATCAAACCACAGAAAGCAGCAGGAGGGGAAAAATGAGAGAGCAGGAAGAGATACACAAAAAAAAAAACATGTTAGAAAACAGCAGGTAGAGATTTTTCATTATTAAAAAAATATTTTAAACAAGATACCGCTAAGAAAGAGACTTGCAAAAGAAATCACCCCCCCTGGAGTTTATTTGGTCACTTTACAAACACAAACATCAGGCTGATTTATTGGGACATGACAGGTAGTATGATGTATGGCATACAGCAGCGGTCCCCAACCACCGGGCCGCGGACCAGTCCGTGGGTCATTTGGTACTGGGCCACACAAAAAAATAGTATATATATATATGTATATATATATATATATATATATATATATATATATATATATATATATATATATATATATATATATATATATAATTTATTGACGATCAGAGTCTGAGTAAAGTTTTATTTTGAAATACATTAAAATTTGCGGTATTCTCTCCCAATTACATCAGTCTCTTGACACAGGTTAATTCAGTTCAACACTCATCCTATCTATAACATCCTATCTTTGTGAAGCGGAATTTTCTGCGGTTACAGCGACCAAAACAAAGCTACGGAGCAGACTGGACATCAGGAGCACACTTCGTCTGTCATCGTCTCCGATTACGCCTAGATGGGACCGGCTTGTTGTTTTATTTTTATGCTGTTTGTGTTTGATTTTATCATTTTACTTTATCGTATCATTGGACACATTTATTAAAAAAGGACAATTTTGAAATTTGTGTTTTTTTTGTTTAATATAATCTTGACAATACCTAATAAGTTTGTAACATAACAAAAAATAAAACATTTCAGGATCATGGCATATCTCTCCTTAGCCTGACAGACTTAATTGTGTTTACACAGAATGTGGGTCTGGAAATGAGCTGGATTTCAAAGGCGGGACCAACAGAGTCAGCAGAAGCAGTTCAGAACCAATCAGATAACTATTGGTGTTTTTTTTGAACAAGATAAAGGGCTTTACTAAAACAAAGCTCAGTTGCAGCTTCAAATTAGCCACTTTCATATTTTACTCTGTAAACTTGTGGTTTTAGATTCTACAGATGCAAAGTGTTGGCCACTTTCAGTTCCCCCTTACTGACCTTAGTGCCACCCTTCATGGGGTTTCCAAGGTCACACACCACCATCTTGGTCTCATTCTCCCTCTTGTAGGCGCAGGAGAGCCTGGAGAGGGCCTGCAGAAAGCACAGGAAGAACAGCAGAGCTTTATTTCACCAGAAGAGGAGAATTATCTGATCCATGCTTCTATGGTTCAATGGTCACTTTATCAATATTAATTAAAAACTGATTATTTAAAAAACATGTTTACTGGTAAAATAATTAAGCCTAACATCAGACAGTAAACTGCTGAAATAAACAATGGGTCAGCCAGCTCTGCTCCTGTCTACTGACTTCCTGTCAGCAGATCAGAAGAGACCAAAATGTTTGCTAGAAAAGACAAGTGCCGATCTGAAGGTTTAGTTTATCACTAAACGAGATGAGGAGCTTTACAGGTTCCTTCATGCTAAATTTAGGGCGTGGAATCCAAAGTGAATTGTCCTGTTTTTAATGTGAAGAGGATTTAGGGATAAAATGTTTACCTGACTGCGAACAACCCCGGTAAAGTCGGCCTGCTGAGGGGGGTAGACGTAGAGCTCGGCCTCGTAGGCCCCTTCGCCCTGATTCTCAGCGGTCACCTTTAGGGTCAGAGCGTTGTCATCGCCGATGTAGATCTGTTCACGGTCGCTGCAGCCAATCAGAGGACAAGAAGCTTAAAACTTCCAACCTTTTAATAACTGTTCTCTGTCTGTTAATGGCTTTTATTGACTGTTCCACCAACCTCTCCACCGACAGCCTGAGGTCAGGTTTACAGATGTTGTCATCCCCACAATCCAACAGAATGTGAGCCTTACAGAAAGTTACAAGAACAGGATGTAAGAAACACAAGACGACAGGGGGAGACAACAAAACAGGGCTGTTTAACCCTTTAAAGGGCACTCAGTGAAATACTTTGAAAATCACAGTTTAAAGCCAATAGTGTTATTGGAATCCAGGACAAGACCTTATTACCTTTATTACCTTTGTAAAATTAAAAAAATATGGATATTTTGATGGGAAAAATTAATGTCTGTGTAATAAGAAATACAAACTTCTTGAATATATTAAGAAAAATAACAAAAGAAATTCATTAAAACATTCTGAGAGTGAAAGAAAAAATTTTTTGGTTCAACATAACTTTGGAGGCATACCATAAATGATAAATTATGAACAGTTTAGTTTGTGCCTTCAAGTCTTCTGCCCATAGGAAGGTGTTACTTGGATATAACCTAATGGAATATCTTCAGAACAGCTCCAAATGACACAAAACTCATATGGGTGGAGTTTTCTTTTAATTTAACCTAACAGTCATGTTTTTACATGGTGGGAGGAAGCCGGAGTACCCGGAGAGAACCCACACATGCATAGGGAGAACATGCAAACTCCATGCAGAAAGACCCCAGGCCAGGAATCGAACCCAAACCTTCTTGCTGCAAGGCAACAGTGCTACCCCTGCTCCACTGAGCATTTACATTTTTACATTTTTATCTTAACTTGATAACTTTTTTTTTTTTTACTTAATTTACAGTAAGCAATATATCATTCAAGGGCTCATCTAATTAGTCAAATGCCAAAATAAGGTGTGCAGCCATGTAGCAGTATCTTTGTTGAATGGCTGGATATAGATCTTGTGTTTCTAGACCTCACTGAGGGATGGGGGGAATCAATTTGTAAGGGGTATGCAAGTGATCAAAAATGCTATATTGCCCTAGAAAGGTTTAAGAAAAGATGAAAATCAGCTGTTTACTGCTAATCTGCCTCGAGGCTGAATAACCTGGAGTCTTTTATCTACACATTGAAATTAATCAATTAGGAAGCGACCAATGAAACCAGCTTTACTAACAGCCAACACTGAGCTTCACCGGAGCTCTATGCTCATTTATGTGCTGACGTTCTGTCCAGGTTCTAGAAAGCCCACCCCCTGCCCCACCCTCGTTAAGTTTACCTGCCTGCTGACGCTTTGCTGCACCCGGTTATTGATAATGGGCAGCAGTCCAGTTTGATCTGCAGCCAGCTGGTAGTCCAGACTGTAGTCCATCACCACGGAGATGGGAGTGATCTTATCCCGAAACTCACGATCATCCTGGAAGACAAAGAGAAGGGAATTAGATCTGCAGTTTCAGACTTAAGAAACCTAGGAAGTCAAGTAAAGCAGAAATATTCAATGTTTTTGTTTATATCAATAAGAAAAGTTTTAGTAGAAATTCATATGTTTAGGGACAATTTGACAGACGAGGGCCTTGGGGAAATCACTGACTCTTTGGTCGCACGGTGAGGCATGTTCTATGACGACTTTTCAGAGATAAACTGTGATGAACTGATCGGACAGGTTCTGATATTTAAAATGACAATCTAATGGAGTGACGGCTGCTACCACCTACATCTATCAGCCAACAGAAACGCAGCTGCTGCCTGAGAAGCACCACATTAATAACCAATAGAAAAGACTGATGTTCAACTGCAACCTGCAGGATTTTTATGATCCAAAGAGAAACATTTCTAGGGCTGGGTATTGTTCAAACATTTTCGGTTCCGGTACCAATACCGATACCTTAACTTCGATACCGGTTCCTGAACGATACTTTTTTCGATACCAGTTTTATAATATCAATTCGAAGAAAAAGAAAATTACACAACATAATAAAGTACAAATCTTGAGTTTTATTTTAAGCTCTGATTTTCCATTTACATTTTTCCTCTTATAAAAAAAAAAAAAATTCAGTGTCTAATATTCACTGTTACATTGTGAGGACCTTTTTACTTAGCAGTTTTCCTTTAGAAAAATCACCATGTCTGACAAACGAGCCCGTTGAATGGGATCCTATTGACAGCGCACCGCTGGTATGTGTATCTGAGCGGCTCCGACAGAAATATTGGAAGGCAGGATGAACTGACTGCACTGATTAAGTTTTCAGGTGGATTTTCGCACTTAAAAACATAATAAAACTACTTTATTCCCATTGATCACAGCAAATATAGCTGCAAGGCAAATAAAGGATAGAGTAGCTCCGCCCAACGTGCGTCAGACACACTTTTCGACCGCGCAGCCAGAGCAGCAAAGCTTCTTCAGCTGCGCGTCAGAAGCTGGTACAAGCAGCAAAAAAGGAAGCAGCAGACGTGATTTTGCTGCTCCTGCTGCGTCCAGTTGTAAAGCAGCATGATTCACTCCGCTCTGGCTTTGCACTGCCCATGGGCTGCTCAGAGGAGGATGGTCGCGCCGGCTGCGGTCCGCTCTTCTTGCAGTCAAACACAGAGCAACTTTCTGCTCTAAATTGTTTCCGTGCACGATGTATTGCATTGCGCACTATTGGCATCAGTCTTAATAAAGTGAAGCCGCACTTTTGACCTGGGGGGCATTTTAAAGGGGTTCCACGGCGCTCGCAACCAGTTCACAACAGATACACATGAACCCTGGCTGTAGGCGTGACCACCTGTGTATTTTTCCTGGATGACGCAATCACGTTAAGTGTCATAGCCAATCACCGAAACTTGGTACCGAAAGACGAGGCATGTTTCGATACCCTGTAGAACCGAAGCATTTCGGTCGGTACCATAAAAGAACCGAAGTTCGGTACCCAGCCCTAAACATTTCCAAAAAAACCGCCAGAACATCATAGCAGTAACCATGGAAACTGCTAATAAATAAGGAGAATCATCTGCAGCACCAAACTGGAACAACTTTTATAAGTAGAGAATTTTGTGAATAGTAGCAGGATAGACTCTCAAACAGTATTCCTTAAAAATAAAAATAAAAAAAAGTAACAAATGAACGTTTTTTGATTTCCGAACCAGCCATGGAGTAGCTAATCTGTTTGCTCCAATCAGGACAAACAAACAGCGACAAGGAGCATCAATCACGACAGCAAACAAGTGCATTTGTTAGATTACATGGCAATAAACCAGAGAGCCTTTATACTGATGGAAGCCAATGAACTGCAAAAAGTAATTTTATTGTCCCTTGATTTGAGAATTTATGTATATTTGCTAATGGAAAAAGATTATCTAAGTTTACAATAAGAAAAACTACTGTATTATCCAATTTGTAAGTGTATAATATTAAATATATTTCAATTTAAGAAAGATTGTGCTCAATTAAATATATTCATGCTACAGAATTAATTAATTAGATTATAGGGCTTGTTTTGTTTTGGGTTGTCTCTGGGAAGATGTTGGATTTAAAATGCAGCTAATTATGTTTCTTTAATTGACTGTGTAATCCAGCAGGTATGTAATATAGAGGTTATATACAGAGTGTGAAATACGGAGGGTCCGGGGGGGCTCGACCCCCCGGATTAACCCATGAGCCCCCCTGAAAGCCTCAAAAGCAAAATTTAAAGGGGGTCTTAAATTATGTCAAAAAAAATTTAAATAAAATGTTCTGGCTCCTTAGGAAGCCATTGCTCATATTTACATATTGTTTCCAAGTTATATACTATAAGCTTTCTTATGTATAATATTTGATATAGTCTTATTTTGAAAGCACCGGAAGTTGAGCAGTCGGTATCTTCCTTTTTAACGAGTAAACACTGCATAGCTAAATCTGTTCTCTCTGTGCTGCGTTTTTGGCCAGTAAAGCATGTAATTTGATGTGAAGGGTGTATTTGTGTTTGGAGGTTTATTGCAAGAAAGGTCACTGAGAAGAGAAGTTTTAAAAAGACGCTAGCATACGCGCTAACTAGCTGTTAGCATACGCGCTAACTAGCCGCTAGCGATGCCGCTAGCTAGCGGCTAATGTTAACATGTTGTTTGTGTCATTATGTGTTTCTGTGCATATTCAGAGAATATGTTGAGTTTATTATTTAGGAGAATTGTGCCTGTTTATTTGAAATTGTGCCTGTTTACACAAAGACTTATGCACATTATTTCTTTGTTGCAGTTTTACCATTCATTCATCCATCCATACCAGCCAATAAATCCAAAGAAAAGGCTAACGGTGTGGTTATTGGAAATGACGGTTATCTACCTGCTAAGCTAAGAGTGTGGGCAGGACGTAAAATATTTTTTTGTCGCTAATGGTCCCTAAAATGTTTTTAAGCTCAACATGTCCAGTATTAAAATTCAAAACCTTTATTTACAAATATGCTGTTTTTTGCAAAGTGGAGCCAGCCAATCCTGTTCGCGTATGCAAATTAGCCATGTGCTTTTCCGCAGTTAATAACACGGGCAACGTGGAACAGATTGCGCGAAGACAGCAGGTCTTCACTCCTGTTTGTGGACCTCAACGGACCTCCTCTGGACAAATTCAACCCATTTCCATTCATCAGAAACTGGATTAAAGCAGGACATGTGCGTACATGAAAAAGAGAGACAGACAGACAGTCTTGGTGCATGTGTGTGTTTTCATAGACTGACTGTCTGTTGAGGCTCTTGCCCGCTCCACCAGATTCACAGAAAGCTTCATCCACCAAGCTGTCAGGAAGCTGAGCCCCCTTCAAAAATAAATCTCCTGCACTACTATTAATACTATATATATTTACTGTTATTTTGCACTGTTACTGTCACAAATGCTATATCTTACATAATTGGTTATAATAACAATACTTTTTCTGCTGCCATTACCATCTGCCTTTTTGCACTAGCCTAAGTATTGCATATTTTATATTATTGAACATTTTATATTTTATTGTGAAATTGAATGTTTAAATTTTAGTATTAGGAACTTATCTTATCTGTTGTGCCTGTGCACTCTATCTGTTTCACTGTTGATGAATGAGAAACGTCCTCTCCAGTCCTTGTATGTCTGATGAATCTGAAGAATTGACTTTCAAGTTGACTTTGACTTTGAAATGTTATAGGCCTACTGCATATTGAGAAAATTTAGATCAGTATTGCGCACCAATCGGGAGATGGGGACCCCCCCAAATACTGAGGTATTTCGCACACTGGTTATATATTATACGTAACCTTCAAATATCTATAAACTATCATCCTAAATTAGTCACTTTCCCCAGCAACAACAGCTTCCAAATTGTCCAATGTGTTTTGATGTCTAGCAGCACTCCCAGATCTGACGCACAGATAAAGTTTCTTATTGATGTAGGCCAAAAGAGTAAATAGTGATGCACAAAGTGCGTCGAACTTGATGTTTTGCCAAGGATTAATGATTTCATGCCGTATGGTGCATGACGAAATACTTTCATAAGATCACACAAAAATTGAACAGTATATGAAGGGAATCCTCATCCTATCCTATCTGCAACTTTCAATGTAAAAAGCAAATAGATTATAAATATGCGCAAAACTAAAAAAGTGGAATCATGGGGCTTTAAAGGACATATTACATTATTTTATAAATAGCTGATAAGAGTGGAGTGAACTAAAAGCTAACATCTGAGACTTCTCAATTGGTAAAAAAAAAAATATATATATTTTTTTGCAACTTTAAAAATAATATCCTACATTTGGTAAAACCAGAGGAGTATGAATAGTAATTCAAGGCACTTTACGTAGCCAAACATTGATTTCATAATTCTGTAATAATATCTCACTCTCTCTCTATGCCCTAATAAGGCATCAGTCACTTGAAAAGCTGTGCAAATAAAAGGTTAAACAGCTACATTTCCTTGGGAACAAAGAAGAGGAGGAGAAGGGAGGCTGGGGTTAAAAGAAGAAAACTGATGGTAGAAAGTCACTTCCAAAAATTATTGAAACACTATTGACCTGATCTTTAGAAGGTTTACGTCTCCTAAAATGTGCTAATGTTTAAACGCACAAAAACTGTAAAAGGCACAGTTTTGCTTTTGTAATCAGCAGATATTGTTTGTAAGCCTTTGTCTGCATGTTTGCCTTCTTCAAAATCCTATTTTAATGACCAAAGTGAACAAATTCAAAGATGAGATAATAAAAATGTAAATATTTACCATCTGCCAAGCACTTTTTACTAATCTGAAGCTCACTTTTGCGTCTTTTTTTTTTAGCACTTCTTGACGAGGCATTATGGAGTTTCAACTAAGTTATTTTCATTACTTAATTTCTTACTTTTATTGTGGCATTTGGAGATTGGCGACCTAAAGTGCACTATAAATATCATGGATGCAAGGAAAGAGAGATGAACACTAATGAGCTGTAGAAATAATCCTACATTGCCTTCTGCAGTGTTTAGAAAACTTCATGACCACAAATTGAAGAAAATAAATTCATTGGGGTTTAATACTCTTTCTCACCCTTAAAAAGACGTCCTGCTCCTCACAGGCGAGTTTGTTGCTGGTCACCGTCATATTTTTAGAGTACTGAAACTTCTGACTGAACAGGAAGAGCGTGCGTTTGGTTGCTTCCTTCTGCTTCAGGCGATCCAGAGTGAGGTCCACACTAAAACCTGGGGGAGGAAATAAAAGCCCACATGAGAGGGAATCACATGCCGTCAGTCTATTACTCACACATGAAATTAAACGAGATCAAATAAAGTGGATAGCAGAGTAAGGCCCTCTCCCCTATATGTTGCTGCAAGCTGTTTGGCTTAAGAAAGGAGTTTAAAAAAAAAAAATTTCACTGGTAAGATTCCATTCACAGACTGAATTACCAAGTCAAAATTAATCCAGAACATAATTATTTTAGAGACTCTTGGAAGTTAGTTAAGAATGTGGTGGTCATCACATTAAAAATGGTGCAGAGTAAGAATATCCACATATTTTCAAGCATCCACAAAAAGGCGCTGCAATAGTTACTGATGTAGCCTGATTCTGGGTAGAGTGGAGGAATGAGATGGTAGCAATGGCATCAGAATGACCTGGCGGATTTAAACAACAGCTGGTGTCATTTATAGACCTTAATGTTAAATACATTCTGCTGGTTCTAATCTTTAAATCAGGCAGTGGTTCTTAAAGTAAGGAGTCTGCCCCCTAGAGCTACTGCAGTGGGAAGATTTTATGGATTAATATCTAAAGAGACAAATCACTTTTTCCATAGTAACAATTGTTGGTACCAGTATGTTCAGCTGCATCTGAACCGTTTTTCTGACACGAATACCCATTTCCTGAAAGACCTGTTTAAACCTAGGAACAATCAGTGGCAGTGGGAACAGCTCACTGACGCATGTCTAGCCAGGTCAAACGACTGGGCAAGCAACCCACATTAAAATCGCCTCAGCTCTGACCGGCATGCTGTGGGAACACCAGACCTAGCTTGACACTCTAAATTATTTGATGACTTTGAGGGCAGTGTAAGCACGTCACATCGCACCGGTCTCATGTGTTAAATAACAAGCCCAAACAACTCTTCTTGTATTTGCGAAACATGGCACAGCACTAGCAAGATAGAGAGATTTGAGAGCTCCTCATGATCCACTGAGAAGAGGAGATTCGTCGGCAGGTTTCAGGCACCGTTAGAGTACGCTCTGTCTCCCGTCCATGTTACTCTCCTTTATTTACTTCACAGATTTCATCTGTGTTGTCGACATTAGCAACACTCACTAGAGACTGACATTTTTTCGGGAATCCCACGGGTCACGGGATTCCCGTGGGATTCCCGTGGGATGGGAGTCAGTATTAGTAACGATCACGGGATTGGGACGGTACAGGATTAAACATTAACGGGAGCAGACGGGAGCGGGAGCAAACCAATACTAACTTCCGCTCTGAGTTTTTCACCCGCGCTCAAAAACAACAAGAATGGGAGTGGTGCAGGAGCGGGAGTCATTCTGAATGGGAGTGGGATGGGAGTGGGAGTAATTTCACCAGGAGCGGGACGGGACAGGATTTAGATTTCTACTCTGGCCCGGGATCGGGACGGGACACCATTTTTTTCTGTGGGAGTGGGACGGGACAGGAGTGAAAATACACTCCCGTGTCAGTCTCTAACACTCACCCAGCGCAATGCCGTTATCAGACATGCAGTGGTGGGGGACAGTGGCCACAGAGCTTGCAAGCAGGAGGTTACATCCACATTTTCAGTCAAATGGGAATAAAAAACAACTGAAAAGTAGATTCATTCATGTCCAGTGTATCCACTCAAAATTGCTCTTGGGATCAATGCTACTTGCAGTCTCCCTCATGGCTGTGTGAACCACAAAGTGGCCATAAAAATTTGATGTTAAAGGGATCCACGATTACTTGTAACAATAGCCTTGTTTAAAAAATTTTTAGTTTTGGCACAAATACTGAAAGTGGTATTGTTTTAATGATAAAACATTTTCGCATGGATGTTGCCATTGTGCTGCAATGCATTCTGGACAAATGATGTATGCTAGGTCTTTTAGCACTAGCATTAGCCCTATCCAATGAAAAACTGCAACGAGTAACATTAAACCTTTTCAGTTTGAGCCAGAACGCATTGAAATTGATAAACAGGTATGAATCACAAGAAGGTTTTTGTTTGAGCGGCTGCTGCCAGGATATGCTAACCTAGATGGAGAGCTGTGCTAGCAAGAGCTTCAGAGCTATACTACTGAAGCTTTATACACCTAGCATATTAGAACAATGTGTTTCTCAGACTGCTTTACTGGCACTTAAAACAGTCGTTCATTATTTTCCTATTTGATTTTGATTTCATGTTAGCTTAAGATAATGATGAAAAGCCAATCACGTTTGTTTTTTTAAACATATCTCATCTATAAATGGCTCCAGAGACCTTTGAGGCAGTGATGCAGTGTGACATTGTCTAAATTTACACCAGGTAATGTTAGCCTTCCAGTCTTTACTGTGGTAGCCACACAGGTGGCTAGCAGACAGCAACGATCAGTAGCATGTCATGCAGCTGTTTTACTCACTCAGAGAGGATGGAGCTCCAACGCCGCCAGCAGCCAGACAGTACTTCACTTTAAAACTAAAAATAAAGTAAAATCAGTCAGATTTATAAGAGTAGAAGCAGGTTCTGAACAAATCTAAATGTTTGAACAGACACAAATCTGTTGGTTTCAGTTTAATATATGAAAGCAAATATGGAACTTAAGGATCATGGATAGGTTTAGTAGTAATCAGTCCTACGAGCCAAAAGTTACTTTCAAAAGCTCATAAAAGAACAGAAATCTATTTTTATCAGAAATCATACCGTGTTGGGATAAAAAAGGACGTCTCATCTGAAAGGGGAACACTCACCATGACACGGCAGTGCTGGTACCAGGAATGGTGCAGGATTTTTCCTCCGAGTTGATGATGGAGGGGGTTATTTCTATAGTAGCATTCACATTGATTACTGGACGAGCTCTGATGCACAGAAAAACAGAAAAGGCCAAATCACTTCCCACATATTCATGGCTGACTAAAGGTGACCAACTCTAGTAGTTTCATGAAGTTTTGTTACAATAAATACAGGTTTAAGGTTCAGTATTTACAGAGATTTTCTTGGATTAGGAAGGCTTAATGTATTTTTATACTAAGGAGTAAATATAAAGTATGCAGTGAATATTCCTGTGTGCAGTTAGGAGCAAACGTGCCCTCAGCTTCTATAAAGCCAGTAGGAGTGAGGTGAATGAAAAACAGTAGCTCTTTGATATCAGAGGTGGCCTCGCTCATTAAACTCCTCACTTTTAGTCAGAAGCATCACACAGCCACAGCAGGGGACTACATCCCCCACCACACACACAAACCCACCCATTCGTACACATGTGCACCACACACATACCAGGACACAGAAAATTAGATTTAGATGGGATTACCTGTATAAAATGGCTTTGTCTGCTCCAAACGCTCCAACTATTAAATCTGTTGGACAAGATCACAGTTGGGTTTTATTCCCAGCAGCATGTTAGCTCTTTTCTGCACCTCTTTATAACATGTTTGTGTGATTTTATGATATTTTCTATTTTTACCTGGATATCCATTTTGATCGATGTCTGTATTTCCTGTCATGGAATATCCAAAGCTAGCAGGCATGTAGTTGGACGCCCACTTACCCTTCAGGACCTGCGAAACAGACGAGATGTGATGGAAGTAGAACTTTGTGTTGAACCACAAATGTGCCAAACCCTGATTCAGCTTCAATGCAACTTTAAAATCTTTTAATTAAAAGCGAAAACACAATATCTGATGCTTAGATTAAAGTATTTTTATGTTAAAGGCTCTTATTGTGAAAGTCTGAAGGAAATAATTCCTCAGTTTAATGCTACTCAGAAATAAAGACACTAATTAAACAAATTCAGACAAAATCCCTCGTATTTCTACTCCAACAACTCTGCTATGGGATAGAAACACATGCCTTTATGCTCCACTTGCACTATTAAATTGTTAAACAGATAAACCATCCTTTACATAAAAACACTTTTGTTTGGCTAAAGCTCAACGAATTACTTGGAAAGGTGGCTAGGACGCGAAGGACTAGCTACTGTACATGTCTTTTTTCTGCGTTTAGTTAAACGTGTCCGCCGTATTTACTGCTTTAGTCAGTAAATACGGCGGACACGTAACAGCATAAGTACAATTATTTTTGGACATGTAATAGGTGATGCTGTTCCTAATTTAGGATGAGCTTTTAATTTCAGAGAGGTATATGCTCCAGTTTGGGAAGAAACAAAAAACACAACATCTGATTTCACAGGTCCAGTGTATTTACTGCTTTAATCTTTTCAAAGGTCAGCTGCGGATTCCAAACTGAATTGATCATTTTTTTCTCCGATAATAACTGACCTTCTCCAACGCCATCCACAAAATCACTGTCAGCTGCATTTCACTGTTGACATTCACCTTAGGCTAATGTCTAAAGCAAACTGTCTAAGTTTACCTGAGAAGCTGTAGCGTTGAGCCCCAACGCGTTGCCATTATGGATGTAGACCAAGCCGTTTCTGTCTGCGCCTCCATAGGGAGCAGAGATGGCCACATCTGAGAGTGGAGGAGACAGGAGTAACATAACCACTGGGATTAGTGTTGGTCTTTTGTAACAGTTTAGCATCATGGAAATTAAATGTAACGTAGCAACAAGATTCAGTTTTGTTATGTGAAATA
Organism: Cyprinodon diabolis; assembly: GCA_030533445.1. Lineage (NCBI taxonomy): Eukaryota > Metazoa > Chordata > Actinopteri > Cyprinodontiformes > Cyprinodontidae > Cyprinodon > Cyprinodon diabolis. The sequence goes on along the minus strand of CM060068.1, from coordinate 40,255,448 downwards.
AAAAGTCTGAATCCTTCAAGTCATAATGGCTTAGATAAGATCCTATATGTTTAAAAACCTTTTTCAATGACCGAAAAATGACTACAGGGTATAAACTAGGAAAAAAATTGCCCTAAAAATGGTAAAGGATCTAACCATTGTATCCATCCTTGTCTAGGTCCCCCACTGCTGTGATGGCAGAGCCGTATCTGGCATAAACCTCTGATCCCGTCAGCAGCTCAGACTGAAGAAACGAGAAGCCGCCTCTACCGAGGTACACAGACACCTGAAGAGAAGACCCAACTGTTAGCTAAAGCAGCAAGAAATCATCTTTCCTTCGTGTGTTTTCAGTGTTCCTGGATCTAAGGTTAAATAGTTTATTCGTCACTTCATGGAAAAATTGGAGCCAATCCAATCATCTTCAATAATCAAGCATTTCTAAGCAGGGGCGCAACTACATATTTTTGAGGTGGATGCGAAAACACATGATCGGCGCCCCCCCACCCCCTCCCGTACAGTAACCAATCTCGTTCAACTTTCTCTCCATTAGACAGTAAACGAAAACAGTATCCTCTGGAAAAACACCTCTTACTCTTCTCTGCTCTTGGATATGGGCCATCAGAAACTTTCGGTGGGTCATTTTCAACCATGTACTGCCTAAATATGTCCCCCATTTTGTGTGGTAAAGGCCATTCAGATGGATCTTCTGAATACAGCTCTCTGCTCCTCTCCCTCATCTGCACCTTTCTGTTCCACATTCTCCCAATTTTCCCAAAAAAGAACACAATGAGAGATGGTCATCAGAAATTCAAACCATTATGGTATATATGTTTTTGCTGCCTCCCTAATGTATTTATTCCTACCTGATGTCCTCACTTGTCTCTTCTATGACCGACCTCATGTCTGTCTCCTTCATCCCTTGTCTGTGGCGTTCTCCACTAAGTCATATGGTCAAAAAGCATTATAAATTAGTTGTAAAAATTACAGATCTTATTACAGTTTTTAAAAATAATGTTTAAACATTATCGATTGGGATTAAGTAGCTGTTCCCTCACTTCCACCTAATATTAGACCAACTGGTTGCTTTCCTCTGTCTGTCCTGATTCTTCCTCTGTCATCGTCTCTTCTTTCTCTCCATCCTCACAGCTGAATTAAATTAATTTTATGTTAAGTAGGGTTAAAAAAAATACAGCAGTCAGACTACAATAAAAATTCATCTTTAAATTTGAATGATCTTCTTGTTGGATAACAGTTACTGACTGGACACTGCATCTGATCTGACTTATCAGATACATCACAACACCACTGTAGTGATACTGAATAAAACATTTAAACTCAAGTGTCCCCCTGCCAAAAAGGTTGGTAACATGGGTCACCGAGTCTAAGGGCTATAGTGACACTGGATTAATGTGTCTGATACACACATAAACTTGTACAACTCATCTTTAATTAAAAAAATCAATAATAATAAATGTACATATGAGTGAATAAATTGCAGCTAAGCGTTGGAGCCTATCTTTGGGCACTGGCCAAGACATTTTAGCTTACCTGTGTTAATATTTCCCAAGTTTTATTTCGGTCATTCTTACATTTAGTGTGTGGATATGTGTGTTACAGGCGTATGTATCAGATATTCCTAGAAATAGGGAACAAGTCACGTTCCTTATCGCTTCAATAGGGGACGCAACATTTAACAGCCAAATATGGGGCGACTCCGTGTCAGACTAGCTTTATCTAACCTGAATATTTACAACTCTCCTGTCCTGTTGTCGATACACTGACAGAACTTGCCTACTGTCTTTCAACCACATTGAAAGGCTTTTTTTCATCCCGCCAACAACTTCATCCTTCTCCCTTTTTCTTTTTCTGTTTTGCGCCCCGGATAGTTTTTTTCTTCTTTTTTTTCCTGGCGCTCCATCTTGCTGTTAAGTGCGCACTAGGAATGGTAGTCAAAGATAAAAAATAAAATAAAAACACGCCTGAGTGCGCCTCTTAGGGGCGCGTGCGCAAGCCACCTGTGTGGGAAGGGAGAGCGACAGGAGGAGAGGTGAAGGGGGCGCATAATCAGTGGGGGCGCATCAGAGGGGCACATAATCAGTGCTGTCTTTCTGTTATTGATCGTTTTATGCTGTTAAATATAGAAAATGACAACTAGAAAAATTTATTTTCTAGAGGGGTTTTTTGACGCCCCCTCGAGTGCAGCGCCCCTATGCGTTGCATGGGCTGCATACCCGGTTTTTGCGCCACTGTTTCTAAGTGTCTCTATAAAAAGGCAAAATATTCGTCCTGAATTTTAAAAGAAAGAAATCCTCTCAAATGATAACACAGATATTAAAAGGGAATCAGTTTAAAGAGTGGTTTAATTTAAGAAACAACTGTATATATATTTTATTTACAAGGTGAAATTAACATTTGGAAACAGAAATATTGCCTGCAGGTGTGACTCATTGATCCATCTCTGCTTAGTGCAGCTAGAAGCCAGCATGCATTTTCTGTCTGCTTAAAGGAAACAGATTTCTCTAATTGGTACCTTTCTGATCACCAAAACTGAAAATCCGACCTGTATGTTTAGTATTTCACACACTCGTGCCAGATTATTGTTGATTGGATAGATATGCAGGATGAAACATAATACCAAACTGCTGTTAGTTGTCATTCTCATAAAGGAACATACGGTATTTCAGGGTTCTGATAGAGTTCTTAGAGAAAGGACCTTTATTAGAAGCCTGATAGCGTACCATGTCAGCCACCAATAAGCAATTATTATTTCAAATGCTGCTAACCTTATTTTTTTTAACAAATTGGTTACTGTAAGTTTATTTTATCCATAGGAATAAGTGACTTTGTTTCTATGTTTTTCACCAGAATTAACACCAAAAAGCCTGAATTGCTGTTGTTGAAAGCCGCAAGAGTGTTGAAATCTTATTTTAACCTGTTGCCTTCAGTGTGCAGCAATTAGAAAGGTGTTACCTCTGCATTTCTCTAAGCTATAGACTGCATGAGAAATTGGGATCATTGCTCCACATTTGCTGGAACTTCATTAAATAGGACTTTGAAGCAGAAATATGACAGATATACTAAAAGGCTTGATTCAAGGCTTTATGAGACATTTTGACAAAAAGTTTAAGAATCAATTCACTCCTGCCAAAAAAGCAGGAAAAAAATGATTATATTGGTTAAAAATCAGCTATAAGTTAGCAAATAATCCTAATAGTATTGTAACCCTAAATAACAATTCATGAAATCTGCGTCGTTTTGGAGTAAAATGACAAAAATATGATTGTTATTTATAATAGTACTGATTGTTATATAAATAGTACTATAATAGTTTTGCAGAGTAAGATTCCTTTTTTTTTTACTTTAAAAGGAAAGGTAGTTTAATGTTAGTCCATCTGCTGGGATAGCCTGCCTGCAGTTTGACTTAAAAAATAGCAGAAAAAAAACAATAACAATAGGTAAACAAAAGGGTGTTGCTCCTTTATTTACCCACAGAACACCAGATTGTGTCTCTATGAGTGGAAATATCTCCAAGGAGAAGAGTTTGTTTTTTTGCTACTGATGAGTTGCAAAATGCAACCTATATTCAGTGTCATCATCACAGCATAGGTATTCAGAATGCTTTTTCTACATTTTTTTTTTATCTGGTGGGTACATTAAGGCTATCGTCACACTGCAGGCTAATCTGAACCAAATCCAATCCAGTTCCTCATATGCAACTCATAACATACTTTTTCACACCCGTCTAAACACCCCAATTGCTATTTATCAGTCCAAATTTAATAACATTTGATTTAAAGAAAAACAATATTATTTTCATTGGTGGATCATCTTCTTTACCTCCCAAAATTATGGGAAAATAAATGTATTTAAAAAATGTTTTACGTATTTATATATCATTTTTTCAGCGTGCCTGAGAGGCAGATAAACCATCCTTCTATCGTTTTCCAACAGAGATGGGACCGAAAACAGTATCTTGAGTGCAAGCTTTAAAAAGGATTGGTAAAACCCGGAGTCCAAAATTAAAGTGGACCAATGGGGTTAGTAAGCATTGAGGTTGAATTGTTTAGTCTAAAAATGAAGAGATGAGGAAATTTCATGAATTGACCATTGTTTTAGTGAATGCTGCAGCAGAGAAAAGCTTTTAACATAACTAACATAATTAACATAGAAGATAAAGAAAATAATGTTGACAAAGGATGAAATGGGGAAGCTCATAGGAGGTTTGTGGTCGGCTTTTTTAAAAGCTGTTTTATTTTAACCGACTGTTTCGTGGTCCTACCTCCAGCACAGCCTCCAGGAAGCTGCTGCCTTCTCTCTCCAGCTCCCCTGCACTGTCTGCATGGGGCATGCATCTCTGCTGTCCACCTTCCGTTTCCCGCAGTTAGCCTAGAGGGTAGCCTCTGTCGGCCATAGCCTCTCTACGCTTTCTCTACCTGGCGGGCTTCTCCAAAGCCCCGCTGTCCTCCTCCTGGTCATCCGTACCCTATCCCCCTTCTTCAATGATCCAGACTTATCTTATCCTGCTCTGTTTTAATCCACAGCAGTTAGCCTCTGTCAGCTGTAGCCTCTTCCTACCCTGGCGCTGTTTCCCCGGCTAATTTATCCGATCTTTCGCCCAGGCACTTTTTCTCCGATGGATTAGATCTAATATTTATAATATCTGGCCTCATTTGGTAGAAGGTTTTCTTGGTATTCATAAATCCTTATGCTGAGAGTACCGTACTTCCTCTGTGATTGCTAAACAAATGTTTACCCCCTCCTAAGTGTGGCGATCGTCCCTAGGCTCGCTTAGTAAAAACCACACCAAACAGATTTCAGTATACAATAGGGAGTGAGCATGAAGTGTGAAAAATTACCAAAGTGTGTTAACACTGATCCATCTTGGCCCTTTTCAGCTCTTTTGCTACATAAGTACAGTCATTGAATGGTGTGCATTATCTTCCTACCTGTCCCACTTCCCTCAGTTTCCCATCTGGGCCTCTGTCCATGAAGAGAGGAGCTCCAACCAGCAAATCAACAAAACTGAAACAGAGACAGAAAGAAGAAGTTTTCCTCATTTGTTTATCATTGTTTTTCACAATAAATCTCATTTGTATCTTTCACTTAATGAATTTGTTTCCTGGATGAAAGACAAACTTGTATCTGGATAATTGATATAAATCACACGCAAGATTTATCAGCATTGGCACAATCTTTCTACATTATCTAGAGTCTTGTTTTCTATCCTCTGCTCTTTTTTATGTAGATAATCCTGTAGGTGTTAGGTCTGGAGCCTGATGCAGTGAATGGAAAAAAGCTGATTTGGTTCTTATGATTAATTTCTGCTTTCTGACTAATTATCCTACTGAAAGGCCAAAAGATGACCTTCCTTTTGGTTCACTTTACTGTTGCAAGCAAAGAACATATTTTGTAAGCTAAAATAAATAAATAAAAAATGCCGTCAGGAAAAAAAACCTTGAAAATGACAAAAACAAAGAAAGTTTTTGAGAGTGACGTTTTAGTTTAAAAATATATATATATATATATATATATTTTATAGTTTTAAAAAATATATTTTTATATCTTTTATACTTCACTTTAAAAACATTTGTGTATAATTAAAAAAACATTAAATGTAAAAAAGATGTTTTACAGATTCTTGTTTTCAAATTTTTTTTATTTTTTCTTTTTCAGATCGAGTTTTACAACCTGCATTTTTTTCAAATTGTGTTTTCAGATCAGATTCTCTTCTATTCTCTAGTTGGTCTTTAATCTGGAGTGAGGAATGAACATGCATTTCTGTTGGTCTGCATGGATGTTAGCAGCAACATTTTTATTGTCACGAGGGAGAATTTGCATTTGGCTTAAAGTGACAAGAAGGGGATCTGTGAAATGTACATATTTACAATATCCATTCTGAAAAACACAAAAATTTGAAAAATAAAACTAGCAAATAAAAAATATGACCGCTTTTGAAATAACATAACATTTGAAAAATAAATCATGAAAACAATTGAAATAAAGAAATCAGTCAAACCAGTCAAAAAGTTTAATTTCTTTTTTAACTTCCATTTACAACTCGTGTTCTTTGCTTGCAACAACAATGGAACAAAATACACTTCATAGTTTGCCTTAGAGAGCAGATGTTAACCTAATTAAACTGTTTTTGATGAGCTTAACTTTAACCTTTAGAAAAAAAAAAAAAGGCCAGCAGTGTGACAGATCCTCCACTCATCTCACCTAAACAGGAAGTCCTTGGTAAAGAGGCCTATAATGCTCACTAGGGGTGCCAATGAATTTTCCTTCTGAAGCTGCAATGCATCAAATTTTGACAAGAAAATACTCCTCAAAATCTACAAAAGAAGAGCCATAAAAACTTTAAATATGACCTCTGTGTTTAATGATGTCACCAAAGCCTGAACCTGGTTTCACTTAAACATCATCAAAGCAGGTTGGGCGGTGGTTTACACGCGTGGTTTATTAAGCCTTTTTAGTCAATGCAGACCTACTACCAGGAAATGTCAGCTGTTAAAAGACGGCTTTGAGGCAGACAGGAAGAGCACTTACCCATCACCATTAACATCGGAGGCAGCCACTGAATGTCCAAAGTAGGCGGCCATCTGAAGGAAAAATGGAAGAGGAGGGGACGTAAGATGAGGCGTTCAGAAAACTGGCCTGTCACTAGATCTGGCTGTGAAAACAGGAAAAGGCCGATTCCACAGGCAGTGCTTTTTATCAGAGAGCTATTAATGGGAACATGGAGAGCTTGGACAGTGACAAGCTGATAAAACAGAGGCTGGTGGGTTAAGAGGGAGACTTATTCAGGATGGGCAGGAACTCTGTCATGAACTCCACTGCTGACAGCTTCTCTTCCACTCTGTTTAACCTACTGCCCTTTATCAGCATCAGGAGTTTATTCAGTGTTAACAAGATCCTGAAGGACCAAGAAATTGGTCCCAAAGTTTAGGAAGATTCTGACAGGGTGAACTTTTTCCTGAAACAATGTAGTTTTCCTGAACAGGTTCAATATTTCTGATGTTGGTTTAAACAAAAAAGAAGCAGTTCTTTGATGAGACTCGCCTAAGGTCGCTGGCTGTTCTGTCACACTGTAGATCGCAGTGTCACAAAGTGGCATCTGAAGGTTTCCTAACAAGGACTGTTCTCATTACGTCTGTGTGTCCACACTTGTATTTGGGGCCTAATCAATGCCAAAGTATTAAAAAGGGTCCTGTCAAAAAACACGCTGTTAATGCTGGTGGCTGCAAGTAAAAAGACAATCACAGTTGAGGACTGGTTTAGCATAGCGTAGGACATTTACATGCTGGAGAAGCTAACTTTTTCTGTCCAAGGACGTAGGGAATCATTTTTCAGGATCTGGTCTAGGTGGACAAACTATGTAAAATTAGTAATCCCTGTGATCTAAACTTGTCTTATCACATGCAAATACAGTTGTGCTGTGTATTGTACCCTATTGGCAGGCGTATGTCCTGGATTGTGCTTTTCCCCAAATATAAGGAAAAATTGACCTCATGTTCCCAATCGCTCGCTTTTCAGTTATAGATGTTTGGTTATTATACAAAAACTCTGGATCGGCTTATGTTGTTCTTTCCAATATTTCCACTGTGGTGGAAGCTTGAATGTACAAAGTAATTGTAACTTGCTTTTCCAAATAAAAATTTTAATAAAAAAAAAAGGGTTCTGTCATTAAATGTGAAATATCTGAATGTTACAAACTTCCCCTGAACTCCCCTCTACCAGTAAGTGGGACACATGTATTGCATGCTCTTGTTAAACACCTACTGCCAGCCAGCTACCAGGTCTACTTATTCTAATGCTAATGCTAACCTTGGGTCATTTCTAAGCTCCATTATGCAGCCACTAGCCTAAGCTAAGTCTGACAGGACTTTAACCTATTTTTTAAAGTTCGCTTATGAAAATATGAAATGATTGAAATTTGCATTTCAGTGGAATGAAAACATGGCTAGTGGGGGTATATTAGGTCCTCAGTCTGCTTTGATGGTTCAAACCTGCGGCAGATTTTGTTTCTTTTTGTTTGGCATGGTTTTCATTTCAAATGATCCTCTTTGAAAGTGAACTGTAACCTCTACTAAAGCCAAATACGTGACAGTCGTTGCTTTGATTGGAAAGAACTGACAAGGAGCACAGGGCAGAAAAAGGAGGGAAGCTAAGGGCAGTGCTGCACCCCTGCTCTGCATACTCTGTGAGCGTCAAGCAGCTCAGATAGATCAGGTTGTGAACCTCTCCTTATAATGTTCACACTGCGTCAGAAAATACATCCTGGAGGAGACGTGGAGCACGCAGGCAGCAGTGTTGCTAAACAACAAACGAGGAATGGGGTATGATTCCAGAATCTAAGGGATGTATGTTTTCTGCAGTTTGGTTGGATCCAGTCTGGTTTGTTTTGACATTAGCGAACCGCATCAGAGTTGGTTTGGAAGCAGATCCAGACCTCCTCAAATAGTGGGTCCAGGGCTGGTTGCTCAGTCCAGACCAGGACTCACATGAGTCTTTCCACGCCTGCAGAAAACGTGGGCATCAACAGGAGGAACGACCTCTGGGCCCTTCAACACAGACCAAATGTGGCGTTGTTGAAGGGCCCATCCAGGAAGCTTTTTCAATTCACGAAAAAGTTTGTAAATGAATTGAAAAAGCTTGCTGGATGGGAGGCGAAGAGTCTACAAACTTGGGAAAAAAGGTACAGTGGATTGTTTTTTTTGTTTACTTTTTTGCAATTACTGAAAATTCAACTTGTAATTTCACTCATTCTCTTGGATAGTTATGCTCAGATATGAAATAACTGTTTCTACTACACGACATTTGAATGATTGCTTTTGACTTAATAAGACGAGGCCATATTTAGTACTTCATCTAGAATATAAATGAAAAATGGTGTTGAATAAACCTATATTACATGGATGCATAACTCTGACCCGAGAATGCACCTATACATCGTTTACTGAACCCAGCAGCTTACCTGAGAGCCGGTGAAGTTAATCGTGGACTCCATGTTGGCCCCGTTGAAGATGTTCACCTAAAGCAACAGTGTGGCAAAAACAACATCCTATTAGCTGCAAGATCTAAACAGCTTTGAATTTCACAGTTTATCTGTTAAAAAGGACAAAAGCACAGGATTTAAGACGTATAAGAAGGGAAGCTTTAAAAATCTCTTGAGGTTTGAGAGGGTGAGAGAGTGAGCGGAAACAGAAACTGGCAAGTGGTGACTGTGAGGTTCCTTAAAATTCAGAATCTGTCTGCAGCTGAGAGCAAAGCCAGGCTTAGCGCATTCAGCCATGCTTTAAGATCGGGTAAAAAAAAAAAAAAAAAAAAAAAATCGGGTAAAGTGCATGCATTGGTATTAGTCCTATTTGCATATTTTGTTTAGTTTGATTTCATACCCTTGAGTTTTATAATAAATTAGTGCTGGACAATTAGCTGCATTTTAATATAAATGCAATTTAACAAAAAAAATGTTTTTTTTTATAATGGTAGAGGCACTCAGTTTTGGTCACATTACATTTAACAAGAGTAAGACACTGAACTCCAGCCCTTTAGGTGGCAGCATTAGATTTAAAGTGGTTTGCAGTCAGACGTTTTTCCACAACAAACGTTACGGTAAAGTCCAACAACAAAGATCTTTGGACATGCATGCTTTCTAAGTCCTAAAAAAAACCTTGGGGTGAACCATCTACATGCTGGTGGTTAGTGCAAAGGAAAACCAAAATATATTTGAAACACTGGTTGAAAAGGATCTCAATTTTACCTTTTTGGCAAAATTGATCAGCCCCATCATAAATGTTTCTATTTTTGTTTAAACTGTTTAATATTTTTTCTAATAGTGTTTTTTTTTATCATGTTAATGAAGAAAGAAAAGGTAAAATCGGCCCATAGATATTGGCAGGATATCTCAGGTATTGGTTGGACTGATCCTGTATTGGATCAGTCTATTTTAAAGATTGGTGTCAGATTAACCTAAATATGAAACATAAAATACATTAAAGGGCAAACCTGGAGGAAAAT